>CM076570.1:160937397-160994290 GCA_034641835.2 Pinus albicaulis
AGTGCCCTTTGCGCGCCTTTTTGTCCGATAAGCGCACATTCCTGGAAATTGCAAAAAGTCACTTTTCAGGACCACACCAAGCAAAGGAAAATTACTCCTTGTGTGAAAGTCGCCTAAGGACAGCCACCAGCGCCTCCTTAGACACTATGTGAGCACACAAAAGAATATTTGAGCACACAATGGAATCATACCTCTCCCTTGGGTCACTATCCATCATGTACCAAGGGAGGGAAGGAGGATTTGAAACTCACCTATATAAAGTCACAAAGAGATGAAGAAATGGTGATCACATTGTTATGTTGGCCAAATTTGACCAAGCAACACCAGCAGTGTGTGACCCGGAGCTGGAGCTAAAGAGGACTCGATCGTTGGCCACCCAACATCTTAGTCCACCACAGCACACACAGAGAGGGAGACTGCATCAGAGGCAGATCTTGGAAGGCAACATCCTTGCATCGGGACCTAGATCCATTGCCTAGGGGCCCTTTGGTAAGTGGGTAAAATTTCTTCTCCATTTCAAACATTTAATAAGAAGAGGCCATTGAGCCATCATTTGCATTATTATCGCTTTGACTCTCTTTATAGCTTCTGTATATTTGTATTTTAGTTTTAGCTTAACCAGAGCATACTTTAGCACACTGTTTTTGATTAAATGTTATGCTTTTGAGCTCCCCCACTTTCTATCTATTACCAATAGTTTAAAGAGTAGACCACACTCTTTAAGCTGGTGCGATTCCGTACACCTGTGTGACTAATCCACCACAACAAGATTGGCAACTCCACTGATGTGTTCCAAGTTTATGTGGTTGTGCCATCTTTTGCAGGAGACACTTTGTCTATACTGGAGTGGAGCTGACAGTCCTCTGATCCATCTTACAGTCCCTAGACTCACTAAAGTGACAGACTGAAGAAGATAGTTCCTAATCTTTTTACTTTCAGGATTTTTGCACGCATTCGGAACTGACCTGCGTGCAGGAGGGCGCACCTGTCAAGGATTTTGTGCTCAAATTGCATACTGAGATTTTTTTTCTCCCTATATTCTGCATTTTTTCTGCTTGTAAGTGTGCTGGGCAGCCCCTAATGTATCTGCTAGCACTTGTGTTGATACCCCACAGCTCCTGAGAACTCACTTTTTGCTGCTTTCTGTAGGCATAGATTTAGTTTTCATTTAAGTTGATTTGTTGCAAAAAGTCTTCACATAGTTTAAGTAGGGGGAAAATTAACCATTGCTTTCCGAGAAATTTATGTTTTTTGCAAATTCTAGTATGCACACTTAGTTTAACTAGTCCAAGTAAGTGGCCCAAGACCACACATGCATAAGCTAGTGTAGAAATTATTTAGCTTAAATTCATTTTTTCGTTTAGGAAATTGCAGGACTGTTGTGTAGATTAATCCGTCTTGCGGACAAGACCGATCTCTCTAGTACAAAAGGTAACTAGCAACAAACAGCCAATTATACTAATCTCTCTCTAAGCATATAAGATTTATAAAAACACTATACGGGTGTAAAAGCCTACCTTATGTCCAATGCTTGCTTGTTTACTTGATTTTGTTGAAGTCCTTCCCGTGCACTGAAAGAACTTTCCTCGTATATCTGCAATCACAAACAAGCAAAAATATTAAGCAGCGCCTGTATAGACATTGTCATAAATCATACTTATCATAATGATCAAGGAATTTATGAAATAAACCACAAATTGACAGTTTAATGAGAGAAATGAGTATATTTGTATTAACTTTAAAGATAGAAAACCTTTACAACCTGTGCCTTGATGTTGTGCAGGTCCTCCCGGGGTCCGAAGCAGGAATCTCCTCTACTTTGACAAGCATTGCACTCTTAAACTAAGACAAATGGAGATGAGTGATTTAACCTCACAGAAGGTCTTAGTTAACTAAGTCTGAATTTCAACAGCATTTAACTTCTAATCTCATAAGCTTGAACTCCCTTTGAGGCTACCCAAGGCCTCTTTTTATAGTGAAAGAGAGGAGGTTTCTAGTTCCAAATATGAAGGGATAGAATCCTCATTCAAAGGGATAAGCTCCTTACATCAAGGGGTTAGCTCCATCAAGTGAGGGATGCATGAACCAGCTTCAAAGCGTATCCATTCCCGAAAATTCCCGTCTAGAATCTTCTAGAATTCACCTGGAATTCACTTTTTATCTTCATTTTCTCGCCTTTTTATGTTTTACAGAGGTCCGCACCCATTACACGAAGAACGTGCGGTATGGTTCCGCAGGAAGGCTGAGATTTAGGTGCGGGACCGCAGGGAATGCATAGAGAAAGTGCGATACCAATTCTTAGGGGATTTTGGGGATTTTTCTCTGATTTTGAAGCTTGATATGAGGAGCTGGTATATTGGACTTGCAAAAGGAGGAAGTATGAGAAATGATGAGCTCATACAGTCAGCAGAATGTCAAGGTGACAGTTTTCAGTGTAACAAATTGCCCCCTAAAGTGCAAAGTCTGGAATAGATGAAGCTGTAGTCCGTCATATATGAAGAGTGCAGTACTTTATCATTTCAAAGATCATCCTGTGGACACCCCATTCGGTACCTGTAAAAACATTCAATGCAAAATATATACATGTATATGTCATCACTGAGGTAGGCATTCCCATACTCAGATAAAACTAACTATGAACTAACTGAAATCGTTCTGATACAGGAATTTTTGAATACATCATAGTACAGATATATGTAGATACAGTATGGACGCAGCCATCTGTTTATCAATAGTCTACTGTATAGATGACAACAAAATTCCTCGCAGCCTGGATGGTGGAAACTAGATCTAGGGTCTTGATTTCCGCATCTCGAACTAGTACGATTCTATCTATGTGAATAAATGTGTTGAAGTTGAACATGGTAGAAACCACTTGATTACCAGTCAATGATGTAAACTGTTAACAAGTGTGAGAGAAACCACCAGTAATGTCAATGGCTCTCAAATTACTCAGTACAATCCATGAAATGTGAATGAATGAGCTGAAGTCGAACATGTCACAGAATCATTTGATCGAAGGTCAATGATGCAACCTGTCGTCGAAGGCGAGAAACCTGCCATTGAGGCATGCAGATTTCAAGGTACTGACGATTTCTAGATCAACTTCCTAGATAATGTGCTGATGTCGATAGAAAGTGATCTGTCGTAGGTAAACCCACAACACGAAATCATAGATCAAGTTTTGAAAATATATTGGCAAGGACTGACTCAGGGATGGTCAAAGATGGATGAAAGATATTTTGCAGATGAATGGTTTTATTTGAACTGTTCTCTTGGACACATAACGACACTGCAGATGGCTTGGTGACAATTGACCCAAAGCTAATACCCAGAAACCGGCTGAAAATTTTCAATGTGGTTTGATTAACTGTTAGGCAAAGGATTTCCCAACCTAGGTGAATATAAGTATCGTGTCCAAGAGTGGTCGACTGAGTTTTCGGACAATTTTAAAATACAACAAACACACCCATTTTTCTCTCTTTTCCCCCACCATTTCTGGCAAGTACCTCTTTATTTTTGACAAGCTTGAGGAGGATAACATTTGCTTGGTTATAAGCTCATCCTTCGGATGAGTCCAACTTAGTTTAAAATTCGAACCCTAAGAAGGAGTGGTCCGTTCCTGTTGAAAATTAAACAGGTCCTTTACCGTTAAGTTTTAACGAGTCCAGTATAGGAGAAACTCGGTGTTTTTCAGTTTTAGGGAGTCAGAAGAAAAACTTAAGAAAACTCCATGGGTGTTCTTTTTCGTAAATTTAGTCTCTCGAGCCCGAAAAAGGATAAAATAATGCGAGAGAGAACTCTATTGACCGTATTTAGTAAACGTATACCTTTTTCGTAAATAGTCCATTTGACAGTCCGTAAAAGGGGTAAACTTATACTGAAGGGACGACTGTTCATTTACTTTAACGAGTTCGAATAGTCAAGTACTCAGTAATCTTTTCATATTTAGAGAGTCTGAAAAGGGCTTAAAGAGGACTCCAAGGTTTCGCTGTTTCGTAAATTTTTTGGAAGAGTCCGAAAAAGTGATAAAAGTATGCTCTTTGTTGAAAAACGATCATTTCACCTGAAAAATCCTGTTTCTGCACAAAAACTCAAAACATTACACATACCTGTTTAAAATAAGTAAAAATGCTTTCAAAAATATCCCTTTTAAAGTGAAAAATAAACAAATTAAAAATTCATTCATTCGAAAAAACTTATAAAAAGGACTTTTTCTATTTCATTTTTACCGTTCAGTTGCAGAGTGAAAAGTAAAAAGCTTTTGGATAAAAAGTTCCCGTGAAGATTCCGGAAAATTCAACCGCTGGAATCAAAAATCGTCAGTCCCAGGTTTTCCACGACCTCCTTATCTTGTTTTTAATCCGTTTGAAATTCATTTTTAGGCTTTAGTTTGATTTTTTAGGGCAAAAATTGGTTCAAAAATGCGCCCGCAGGGTCCGCAGGCGGGACACAGGTTACCTGCGGACCCCGATTTTTTCTGAACGGGAAAAAATCGAGGGTACCGCACCCGGCACACATCTCGCGTGCGGAGCTACGCTCTGTTTACAAAGAACGGGTGCGGTACCCGCGCGGTTAAATTTAAAGCACGGTTTTCTCAAATTTCTGCCAAAATTTCTCAAATGAAATCATTCTAAATTGCCTTATTTTGTGTTGCAGGATTAACAAGATGCTTATTTGGCGAGAAAGGGAGCATGAAAAAGTGGATGAAGCTGCACTACTTCACTTGCCCACACAAAGGGCATTAAAAGCATGCTGCTTATACAAATTCTGGGCCATCTCTGGCATGAGGGCACAAGTGGAACTCTTAACATGGTTGGTAGACATATGGCATGTGGAGGACCAGTGTTTCTTCATTGGTGGCCACCGGCTCGAAATTGAGCTGGAGGATATATATTTTTTGACTGGTTTGTCCAAGAGGGGCGAACATGTATCCTTGTTTGGGACTAGGCCAGGTGGCCAGACTGTCGCTAGTCTTCAACTCGAATTTTGCAATGATCAAGCAAATCCTCGGGACAAACGGATTGACATAAAACATATCATCCGTCCTGAACTGAAAGTTATAGCATTCACTGTTACCAAACTATGTGGGAGCGCCGCGCTTCATGTAGCTACTGGTTCCCAAATGCGCATTGCTGTGGACTGTTTTCGCGGCACCATCTTCAACTGGTGTGAAGCTGTGTTGGCCAATATAAAAGGCCAACTTACCAGAGCAAAAACCGGGAAACTAAATAACTTTGGATATGGTTCCATTATCATTTCTTTTGCTTTGGAGAGAATTCCTCAATTAGCTCCACAGTGTATTGCAGTTGATGCCGGTCGACCTCGAGAACCGAGAATGGTTCGCTGGTCCGCTCTGATGGCCCGTCATGCTATTGAGGGCACTGAGATTGTACGATTCCCTGTTTCATATTTTCGTTGGCTGGATCGCCAAGTTTTCATGATAGAAGATTTTCCGTATGCCGGGATGGATTTCCGCGGCGACAGAGAGATGTCTTCTCCCTGCAGGGGAACAATGGGATGATTCAGGTAAAACATTTTTCAACGTTTACTAAGTTCTAAATTTTTTTTTTTTTTTTTTTATCGTCTTAGAAAACTAATAATCAAAAGTTTTTTGAATATAGATGTGGGTCCACAACGACCAGCTCATCTCCAACCTTTCGAGAGGAGACAACCAGTTGCGCCCGCACTAGCCCCAGCAGGCCAATCAGTAGAGATTTTGACTGATTTGGAGCATCATCTAGAGCGCCTGACTCTAGACATACCAGAGACCAGCATAGATGACATTCCTCTCAGGCTACAAAGATATGTGATTGGAGTCCCAGGACCTTTCAGGAGGTTCCTATGCAGGGTGGCCCGAGCAGTTGTTTCCTATCGAGATCATCATCAGTGATGAGATGATTGTGTAGACTCATTTTTGTACTTTTGTATTACCATTTTTGCCGATCATAAGGTGTTTCCAACCTATGATCGAAGACGATGTATATTTTTTGACACACTCCTATGATATATATCACTATTTTGACAGCTATCTGTATACATATATGAATGTTAATTGTTTTACTGTTTTTAATTATTGCAAATGTCTATTTAACATACTAGAAGCAATTGAATCTGCTAATGTATTTAAATGTCTTGGAATATGCTGATATTCAATATAATCAAACTCACGTTCCAAGAGACGAACTCTCAAAAATAACCGTAATAACACCGGATTTCTAATGGTATAAACCCTGTTAAGTTGTAATACAACAAGTTCAGAATCCAACCTTACAATCAAACTCTGAATTCCAAATGATATGGACTCAGATAATAACTCAATCACTGCACTATACTCGGCAATGTTATTTTTTGTTTGACCAAGGCTTACCCCATGCATGGATACTAACTCGTCAGAGGGTGAATAGATAACCCAAGCTGCGGAAGAAATGTTCCGTGTACTACGACAAGCACCATCAGCAAAACCAATGTAGGTTTGAAGAGGCGTCGACATCTGCAATATCAAGAGTAAAACTCAGATAAGCAGTCATAGTGACAAAAACACACTTCTAAACTAGGCACACTTTTCTAATCTAAAACACACCAGCAGTAAAGAAAAACTAAACTAACAAAAATCTCCACACCTCGTTTAAGCATAATATCTCTTTAGATAAAGCCCATTTCTGGGTTTATCCAAAGGGACACCGTCAAAATCTACTAACTCATAGGCCCCTTTTGCTAACTTTCGTTTTACAATGTAAGGACCATGCCACATAGGCACGAATTTTCCAGCTCCTAGCTTGTCATTAGCTTGATCATAAAGTAAAACTAGGTCTCCTTCTGAAAAATTTCGAGGGGTCACATTTCTATCATGCTGAGCTTTTATCCTTTTAATATGAGCCTCGTTTGCTATTGCAGCACTTCGTCGATTCTCATCTAATTGGGCCAAGTACAAGAAACGTTTCTCCTCTTCAGACGTAGCTGGAAGTAATTCTACGGCTAATTTTAGTGACGGTATTTCGCATTCAATCGGCAGCACAGCTTCTAAACCGTAGACCAGCTGAAAAGGAGTGAAACCTGTTGATGTTTTGACTGAGGTTCGATATGCCCAAAGCGCTGAAAATAACATGGAATGCCAATTCGTCTTGTGAATACCAATGATTCGTTTAATCATGGTGACTAAAACTTTATTAATGGCTTCAACGAGACCATTTGCTTGTGGATAGTACGGAGTGGAACTATCATGGCGTAGACCAAGTTGTTATGTTAGTTCAGTCATCATGATGTTCCGAAAATGACTTCCATGATCCGTAATAATAGCTTGAGGAACACCAAACCTAGCAATTATGTGATTAAACACGAATTTTGCAGCAGTCTTGCCGTCAGCTGAATATGTAGGCATCGCCTCGGCCCATTTCGTAAAATAATCTACTGCGAGAATAATATAGGCATGCCCCCCGGCCGAGTGAGGGTTACATGTGATAAAATCGATACCCCATTTTGCAAATGGACCAACAGCAATTATAGGGTGAAGAGGAGTGGGTGGCGCGCGCATTTTTCTATCAAAAATTTGACAGTTGTGGCATTTCCGAACCGCATAAATGCAATCTTTAAATAATGTTGGCCAGAAATAACCTGCACGCAATATCTTTTGGGCAGTGGCATACCCAGACATATGACCGCCACATGCTCCAGAATGACAGTCATTTAACACCTTCTCAGCTTCTTCATGAGTTAGACAACGTCGGAAAACAGAATCCGCTCCTCGTCGATAAAGTGTATCACCAATGATATTATATTGTTGGGATTGGAAACGTATTTTCCGTCGTTGAGTCCATGAAATTTCGGGCCGAAAAGATTGGGTTGGGAGATACACAATAATATCTCCATACCATGGATCAAGCGTACTGATAAGAAACAAAGATTCGTCCACAATGGACTCTTCTGCCACTGTTTCAATATCAGTAGAGGGGAAATCACACATCAGTTCTGCAAAAACCAAAGACTTCTTTGCCTTGGATTTCTCAAATTCCAAGTCAAATTCCTGCAGGATAACTATCCATTTAGAATACTTGCCCCCTAGCAATTGTCTGGTCAAAATATACATCATAGGGTTGCAATCAGAAATTACTGTGGTTTTACGTAACAGAATGTAATGTCTAAAACGTTGGACAGCTTGAACAGCTGCCAAGGCCAATTTCTCCACATGTGTATATTTGATTTCAGTCGGATTTAAATTTCGACTAAGATAATAAATCACATGTTCGTTGTGAGATTCATCTTCCTGAACTAGTACCATGCCAATAGTGGAATGAGAAGCAGCGAGATACAAAATGTAATCGTGGTTGTAGTTGGGAGGATGCAATAACGGTGCATGGGTCAACGCGTGTTTAAGTGCATTAAAAGATCGATCAGCGACCTCATCCCAAAAGAACAGAATGTCCTGTTTCAACAACCGGGTAAAACCCTTCGCAAGCTCAGCATAGTTCAGAATAAATCTACGTAAAAAGTTTTCTTTCCCCTGCAAACTTTGGAGTTGGCGTAATGTCGAAGGAGGAGGCAATTTAACAATAGCTTCGACCTTCGAAGGATCAACACGAATGCCTGATTTCGAAACAACAAATCCCAGTAAACGACCCGATTCTACGCAGAAAACACATTTATGCGGATTCAACCTTATCCGATAATGCCGACATCTTATAAAAATTGCTCGTAAATGAGTGGGATGATCGGCCCTACATAATGAATGAGCAGGTAAATCATCGAGATATGGCTGAACAATGTGCTTAATGTCATGAAATGCATAAGACATCGCCCGTTGAAAAGTTGCTCCAGCGTTCTTTAGTCCAAAAGGTAGTTTACAATAGGCAAACGTTCCCCATGGACAAATGAAAGTTGTTTTAGGTTGATCTGCAGGGAGTATGTTTATTTGATTGTAGCCGGAAAAACCATCCATAAAGGAGAATAGTCCACTACCAGCAAAATCGTCGATTATCTGATCGATATAGGGAGTTGGATAATTGTCTTTTGGACACGCTCGATTAATATCCCTATAATCGATACATACTCTTATTGTTCCTTGTTTTTTAGTGACAGGAACAATATTCGATACCCAATCCGTTAAGGGAATTAGATAAATGAATCCTGCTCGAAGTAATTTTTCAACTTCAGTTTTTATAGCAGCAGCTTTTCTAGGATGAATTTGACGTAATCGTTGACGAACAGGTTTAGCATCCGGGTAAGTCTTAATCTCATGGACTACGATCAATGGATCAATTCCTGGCATTTCTTCATAAGACCAGGAAAACACGTCACGGAATTCTTGAAATAGGGCTTTATAAGTCTGAATTTCTTCGTCTGAACAACAAGCACCTATATGAATGTTTTCAATTATTCCTGGTTTCACTGAAATGTCAATTGGAACCGTTCTAGATATATTTTCCAAATTTAACTCAGAATCAGGATTTCGCAATGGATTCTGAGGTTCCTTGGCATATTCAGCAGTAAAAATTGAAGCGAAATCATTTTCAAAACGATCTAATTCAGGTAAGAATGAAGACCTGTGATGGAGATCTTCCCATGGTAAATCATCAACAGACAAAAACTCACGAATTTGCTCATCTGAATGAACAGTTTCAGGAAATGTCGTTGCATCTGAACTAGAAATAGAAAGCGATTCCTCTTGGATCCCATTCATTGGATCGATTTCGGTTGAAGAGGGGTTGGAAAAAGACTGTACAGTCTGGTACGCAATTTCAAATGGACTCAAAGGCATCGTGCCATCAAATGAATCTATCTCGGATTCTGAAGGAATAATCCAAGGATCATCAAACATAAATGTGTCTGACGAAATCATATGAATAGTTGCAATAGAAGACGATACGTTAGGAGGAGAAAAGGAAAAAGTTCCTAGCAAACCAGAATCTTTAACCAAACCTACTCCAACATCCTTATAAGGGATAGCCGTTTTACCAACATGCTGGATTGTTTCTGTAGAGGCTGGGTCTGACGAAAAATAAGTTAACTGATCTATTGTCACGATCCTTCCTTGATATGGAAATTTTATAAGTCGAAAGACCGAAGAGACAACAACAGTCATAGCATATGACCAACTACGACCCAGAAGAAGGTTGTAATCTAAAGGGGCATCAACCACCTCCACATCTAGATTAACAATTTTCCCTTCAACCCCTATGGGTAAATCCTGCAAAATACCATAAGGTTGAAAACCTCGACCATCAAAAGCTTTTAGAATCGTCGGAGATTGGTTAAGTGTAGGAGAACCAAGAGATTTCCAACACTGAAGCGACATAATACACGTTGAGGCTCCCTCATCAATCACAGTCCGAAAAATAGGTCTGTTTTTGACTAACACTGGAATCTGGAAAGCCATTTGGTGAGGAAGACGCGATGTACTAGTTTCTAAATCGAAGATTATAAGGTTAGAATCCTGAACATCAACAGCTCCTATGGCAGACAATAACAATTTACGCTGTGCTGGACATGATTGCAGCACTTCCAAAGCCAACATTGCTGAAGGAGAAATAGCTAAATCTTCAACAATGTTGTAATTCTGAGCAGCTCTCGCATGTGGATTGAAAGCTGATTTACGAAGAACACCTTTAGTAGGCGGCTTGATTATCAAGTCTGGATTTTGTTTCTCGATCTGTAGCGGACCGGAAACAGGAGGAGTTGTATTTGATGCGTTGGCATTGGAAGACTCTCCTTCTTTGCCATCAACGGGATTCTTAGAACCGTAATCTTGCGATCGCGTCGCAACCCTTACATGAGACATCATCATAATAGGCTCTTCTAAAGTAGTCGAGGAAGAACCAATCATTTTACTATCTTGAACTGGAAAAGGATCCTTCAAGACAGCAGGTTGTTGCGATCCTTTAATGAGTTTCGTAACTTCCTCTCGATATGGACATTCTTTTGTGAAGTGATCTTGTTCACAAATGAAGCAAGGATAGCGAGGTTTACGTTTCTCATCATTGGATTCTTCTTTATCTGTTTTTTCCTTCGAATTTTTCTTGTTTTTGTTCCTCCCCTTCTTTTTACCACCGGATTTTGATTTTGCCGTAGATGTTTCAACGACATGAATATCGGCAGAAACTTCTTGAGAGGATTCTCCTTTCGGGGAATCTGGTAAAGTTATGATTGGAGAAGAATTCTTTGAGGATTTCTTCTTACTTTTAGAACTAACTGTACCAATCATACCGTCAGCGGCATGAGACCCTGAAGGAGGAGCAGCTATCTGACCTTGTTTGGGTAAATCCGGAATTTTTTCATGTAAAGTACCTGACTGCGTATAGACGAGGTCTAGGTACTGAGCCTGAGAAATTACTTGCTCTTCAGTAACAACACCAGCCTTAGCTACATCTTCAGTGATCTTGGGCAGTAATGATTTCACAAACCATTCTGCCAAAATTTGATCCGGAATATAAACCTTCACCAAACGTCGTCTACGTCGCCATTCATGAATATGATCAGAAATATACGTGGGCGTAGATTTTTTTAGTGAAGTTAATAATTCTGTGCCATTGTCGTATCTGACAGGCAACTGGAAATGAGTTAAGAAAGACGTTGCTAACTGACTGAAATTATGAAACGAGCCTCGTGGCAACTTAATGTACCATTTGGCTGCAAGACCTATGAGGGTTCTTTGGAAAAGACGTAAGCGAATCGAATCATCAATAATAGAATTAGATGCACACCAAAGGTGATAAGTCATCACATGATTTGATGGATCCTCTCCTGACTTACCTTCAAATTTCGGTATATCACTGGGCAACTTATGAGGCATTGACGGCCAGTTCTGATAATAGAAAATAGGATCATTTGTAAGGCGTGTCAAATCTGGTAAGTCCAAAGTTGCGATGAACGGTAACTGACGGTTAGGGTCACGAAAACCTTGAGAAGCCAAAGCAGATCCAGGAGGCGGATACCCAAGATAACTAGGAATCGGATTAGCATTGGGTATTGTATAACCTCCTGGATAACCAGGATGAATCGGACCATACTGAGGTTGTTGATAAGTATAACCAGGGTATGGTTGATAGCTTGGATTCTGAACATAGGGACCGTATTGCGGCTGTCCTTGGTACGGTTGATAAGTAAATTGAGGTTGACTTGTAACAACTGTACTTGTACCGGCTTGTCCTGCAGGCATCTGAACTGTAGTCTGAACTTAGGGTCCTGACTGAGGTACAGAGACTTGAGGGATTTGCACGGATACAGGGATAGCCGAACTCGGGGCTACAGACACTCCAGAAACAGGTGTAACAGGTTGAACAGACATTGCAGCAGTTGCAGCAGTTTGGGGCGGAGTCTGAGGTGTACTAGGCCCAGCCTGCTGAACTGAACTAGGTGCAGGAGTTTGAATAGCTGGCTGACCATGTTGCTGAGTTGAACCAGAAACCAATGGCTGACCAGGTTGATAAGGTAACTGCACATTAGGCTGCAAAGGCTGTTGATATTGGGACGGATCCCACACCATCATTCCGGGGTATTGTCCCGTAGAAGGTTGAACGTAAGGACCAAAACCTGGTTGAACGTAGGGTTGATAATAAGGTAAATTTCCGGCTCCTTGAACAGATGGTTGACCAGAAGGCTGTTGGTAACCTTGCATTGAGTATTGCCCTTGAGGTTGATAACCTTGAGGCACGTACTGAAGTTGGGGTTGTTGAGGACCCTGAGGAGCATATTGAGTTTGGGGTTGACCTTGAGGAATGTACTGTCCTTGAGGTTGATAACCCTGGGGTATGTACTGTCCTTGGGGTTGCCCCCCAAAATAATATTGATCCACAGTTTTTCCTGGGAAAAAGTTACCTTGAGGTTGTGCTCCGGGTGGTAACTGACTACCTTGAGGTTGCCCCCCAGGCGGTAATTGACTACCCTGAGGTTGCCCCCCAAGCGGTAACTGAGTTCCCTGAGGTTGACCCCCAGAAGGAAACTGACTGCCTTGAGCTTGAGGATTAGGAATGTTACCAGACATCATATAAACTTGATCTGCGTTCGATGTTTCAATTTGAAGTCCATCTAGACCAGATGATAACACATTTTCTATAGGTTGAGGAGTTGCTCCTGAGAAAGTACCAGACAATGACTGATATCCCGCAGGAACAGAAGGACCACCATGTAAAAAAGATTCAGGCGTTTGCGAAAACATGGATGACTCTCCAGCCATAATAGATGACGGATAATAACCTCTGGGTGTAGGATGAAATGGAACTCGAGGTGGATAAAAATCAAGACCCGGATTCTCTAAAAAATCAGTTAAAGAAAGATACCAGGGATGAGTTCGAATAGGGCTGTAGAAAATAGATTCACGCTCCCTAAGATTTAATGATTGAGGGGAGTTGGGAAGAGATATGTCTTCGTCTGGATTAGTAAGTTCTTCTATAGAAATTAGTCCAGAGGGAAGATTTTCAGTAATGATATTTCTAACCCTGGGTGAACCTGGATCACTAGAAGTTGGTGAGACAAATCCTGATGATGTTTCTAACACAGAAGATTCAGTTTCAGGCTCAGAGATTTCAGGTTCGTCAGATAATTCTCCAGTAGGAGAAATATTTTCAGTGACTTCAGAAACTGAAATCGGTTCTTGAATATATTATGTTGTAGGAATTTGATGATCAGGATGTATCACAATAGTAGAGCTTTCAGCTTCTGTTGATCTAAGTCTACGGCTACTGTGTGGTACCAGAGCTCGAAGCCCTTCAAGATGACCTGGTGTAAATTCAGGGGGTTTCCCTTGTATTCTCCGGGATTGTCTCGGCAATTCCACCACGATGAAAAATTATCTAAACACACACAAACAAAGAAAAATTTCAATGAAAACACCTAAAGTCTCTAAGAAACAAACAATTGAATCACTCGCTTAAAAAATCTAAGAGTTCAAACCACACACAAACAAGTAACTTTCCGTACTAAAATCACTAGTTGGTGATGAAATCCAACTTAGTAGAGTTTTAACACGAAAAGGGCGGTTGGAACAGCTACCCCGACAACCTGCTTAATGAAACAGACTGGCACAAGTTTCTTCACATAACCATCTCGAGTGAAGAGAACCCCCCAGAGAGTCCAAGTGAGTCTAGTCGATGTCTGTTCCAGGTACAGTGGGATCTTCCCTCCACCGTCACCTTAGGAAAGAATCCTAAAGATTATGGTCTCTAAGGTTACCAACTGAAACACATATACCTGGGGGAACAGTCTACGATCCGACACACACGCAAGGGCAGAGTAACAAAGCTCAATCCCCTTGAAGGCTCCTTGAACAGAATCCAAGGTTTACCGACAAGTGACCCCTGGCTCTTCGACAATGGTCTATCCGAGGTTTACCGTTTTTAATACGTGTATATCTTCTATCGTTCCCAATGAGGAAGGATTGATCACCCCACTGGTTCATATATGATCTCGTGCTTAACTCCTTTAAGAGGAGCTTCCCAGAGCATACATGCAACAACTGGAATTCTTCCTACCGCAAGATAAATCTACTTGTTTGTTTAAGCTATCTTGGAGAGTTAACTACTCCCTACTCCAAGATACTAGCCTAAGCTATGTGGTGATGAGAGCCCTAGAAATAAAAAGATTACTAGATGAATTTTATTTAAGCGTTACTTTTAAGAGCTGTTTCTTAAGTCAAAGGGCGCGGAAATGAAACTTTGTATGATGTGAAGACTCGACTTCCAAAAACACTAAAATGCACCTATGATGATATTCAATTCTTTTTTCCTTCAATGAACTTTCTATCTAAAGAAGAGTTAGAGAATGCAACCTTTAAATTCCTTCTTCAAACATGAAAACTAATTGAAAGAAATTTTTTTTCTTTTCAATAAACTATCAAAGCTCACAATAAAAACTCTTTTCTTTTCCAAACAAGAAGCTACAAAGCAATTCTCTTTCGAAAGAAATCTACAAAAACTAAAACTATTCAAAACTATGAAAACTAATCTTGAAAACTAATCAAAGTTGAGTAAAAGCTTTTAGAGTTTTTTATGAATGTTTCTCTTAGTTGTTCAGCAAACTAAAAATCTATTCGTTCAGATAACAAACAGATCAAAAAACACTCAAAATATGTTTTTCAAAACACTCAAAGAATAAATGAAATTCAAAACTTTGAAGCAAGTTCTTTCGAAGATTTGCAAAGAAATCAAAAGGCTTAATTTCTCAATCTAGGATGTTTTCACAATGAGGTCGGATTCAAGAGACAAAAATAGATTTATGTGATCTGAGATACTGCAAATTGTCAAAAGTTTGAATCACTACAAAGACCAAGCAGGAAAAATAATCCAATCGGAAAAATCTCCTAGAAAATCATTCAAAACACTAACACTGTTGGAGTTCATACACAATGAATTCTTGATAGACACAATAACCAGTCTGGGCAGAAACCAAAGATCTAAAAATTAACCAGAAAAAGAAAACTAGAAAATTTCTAAAATTTTACAGGGTCCGCATGCAAGCAGTGTTGACAGGTGCGGTCTCGCACTGTGTTCTGTAAAGAACGTGCGAAACTGCCCGCACTGTAACAGTTATGCAGAGTGCGGTCCTAGCAAAAATTATAGAAAAACTCAAAACACTTCTAAAATTTCAAAAACAGAAAAAATTTAAAGCACCCAGCGAGATGTGAATCAATCAAAAACCAGAAAAAACGTTTTCTCAAGTCAAAAATCAAGGAGAACCAAGAACAAACAAATTCTTCCCCAGCGGAGTCGCCATTTTGTTGTGTAGATTAATCCGTCTTGCGGACAAGACCGATCTCTCTAGTACAAAAGGTAACTAGCAACAAACAGCCAATTATACTAATCTCTCTCTAAGCATATAAGATTTATAAAAACACTATACGGGTGTAAAAGCCTACCTTATGTCCAATGCTTGCTTGTTTACTTGATTTTGTTGAAGTCCTTCCCGTGCACTGAAAGAACTTTCCTCGTATATCTGCAATCACAAACAAGCAAAAAGATTAAGCAGCACCTGTATAGACATTGTCATAAATCATACTTATCATAATGATCAAGGAATTTATGAAATAAACCACAAATTGACAGTTTAATGAGAGAAATGAGTATATTTTTATTAACTTTAAAGATAGAAAACCTTTACAACCTGTGCCTTGATGTTGTGCAGGTCCTCCCGGGGTCCGAAGCAGGAATCTCCTCTACTTTGACAAGCATTGCACTCTTAAACTAAGACAAATGGAGATGAGTGATTTAACCTCACAGAAGGTCTTAGTTAACTAAGTCTGAATTTCAACAGCATTTAACTTCTAATCTCATAAGCTTGAACTCCCTTTGAGGCTACCCAAGGCCTCTTTTTATAGTGAAAGAGAGGAGGTTTCTAGTTCCAAATATGAAGGGATAAAATCCTCCTTCAAAGGGATAAGCTCCTTACATCAAGGGGTTAGCTCCATTAAGAGAGGGATGCATGAACCAGCTTCAAAGCATATCCATTCCGAAAATTCCCGTCATTAATCTTCTAGGAATTCACCTGGAATTCACTTTTTATCTTCATTTTCTCGCCTTTTTATGTTTTACAGAGGTCCGCACCCATTACACGAAGAACGTGCGGTATGGTTCCGCAGGAAGGCTGAGATTTAGGTGCGGGACCGCAGGGAATGCATAGAGAAATTATAGTGAAAGAGAGGAGGTTTCTAGTTCAAAATATGAAGGGATAGAATCCTCCTTCAAAGGGATAAGCTCCTTACATCAAGGGGTTAGCTCCATTAAGAGAGGGATGCATGAACCAGCTTCAAAGCGTATCCATTCCGAAAATTCCCGTCTAGAATCTTCTAGAATTCACCTGGAATTCAATTTTATCTTCATTTTCTCGCCTTTTTATGTTTTACAGAGGTCCGCACCCATTACACAAAGAACGTGCGGTATGGTTCCGCATGCAGGCTGAGATTTAGGTGCGGGACCGCAGGGAATGCATAGAGAAAGTGTGATACCAATTCTTAGGGGATTTTAGGGATTTTCTTCTGATTTTGAAGCTTGATATGAGGAGCTGGTATATTGGACTTGCAAAAGGAGGAAGTATGAGTGATAATGAGCTCATACAGTCAGCAGAATGTCAAGGTGACAGTTTTCAGTGTAACACCTATAAACTTCTTTAAGCATGAAACATGGAAAACTAGATTCACTCGCGAAGAAGCCGGAAGCTCCAATTTGTATGCCATAGTACCAATATTTTGCAACACCTTGTAAGGAAAATAGTACTTTGGCGATAATTTATTATCCTTCTTAGCTTGCTTTAAGGACATTTGTTTGTATGGTTGTAGCCGTAAAAATACCCAATATTCTACATCAAAACTTCTCTCGCTGCGATGTTGATCTGCCTGTTGTTTCATTCGGTTTTGTGCCAAATTCAGGTTATCCTTTAAGAGTTGGAGAACTTCTTGTTGATGCTCGATGTGATCTTCCACTGCTTGAACCTTCAAATTTTCCTTTAAATATGATGTGATGGCTGGTGGATGATATCCATAAAGTGCCATAAATGGGATCATTTTTGCTGCAGTATGGAAGGAAGTGTTATACCACCATTCAGCGAGAGGTAACCACTTGACCCATTGTGTTTGTTTATCAGATACAAAACAACGAAGATATCCTTCCAAATATTTATTTACTATCTCAGTTTGACCATCAGATTAAGGATGATAAGATGAGCTATGAGCTAATTGAGTACCCAAACAAGAAAATAACTCCGTCCAAAAGTTTCGAGTAAAAATGGGATCTCTGTCACTCACAATAACCCTTGGGCTTCCATGCAGCTTTTGAATTCTATCCACAAATGTAGTAGCAATTGTACTTGCTTTAAATGGATGAGATAATGCACAAAAGTGTGCATACTTGGTAAGTCTATCAACTACCACCATGATGACACTCTTTCCTTCGGACTTAGGTAAACCTGTGATAAAATCCATTGAGATCTCCTCCCAATGTTGACTTGGAATGGATAAAGGTTGTATAAGTCTAGGGGTCTTAATTGTCTCAACTTTACTCTGCTGGCAAACCAAACATTCCGCCACAAACTTTTGAATATCAAATTTAAGGTCATCCCAAAAAAATTCTTTCTTCACCTTGTGGTAAGTTTTTAAAAATCCTGAGTGTCCTCCTAAAGGAGAAGTGTGCAGTTCCAAAAGAATATTTTGTTTTAGTTTGGAATTCCTATAAAGATATAAGCGATCTTTGTACCATAAGGAATCATTTTTCCAACTAAATGTATCAGATGTACTAGGATCTTGCTGCAACTTTTGAATGAGTGTCCATACATCTTTTTCCTTCTTCCATTCATCTCTTGCTTCGGTTATCAAATCTGGTTGGATAATAGAAATGGCACAAAGCAATGCTTCCACCTCTTCATTCTTTCTTGAGAGTGCATCTGCAACAACATTAAGCTTTCTTTTTTTGTAGATTATTTCAAAGTCATAACCCAACATCTTTGTGACCCATTTTTGCTGCTCTTCTGAAGATATTCTTTGTTCCAAAAAGTGTTTAAGACTATCATGATCAGTTTTTACCTTGAAGTGTCTTCCCATTAGGTAAGTTAGCCATTTCTTTAGTGCATGCATTATTGCTAACATTTCCTTCTCATAAATAGGTTTATGTAAATACTTTCCTTTGCTTGGACGACTTTCAAAAGCAATGGGTCTTCCTTCCTGCATTAAAACAACACCAATTCCATTTCCTGAGGCATCACATTCCACAATAAAGGTTTTTGTGAAGTCTGGCGTAGCTAAGACTGGTGCTCGACACATTTCCTCTTTAAGATGTTCAAAGGCCTTAGTTGCTTCAGGAGTCCATGAAAATGCATCTTTCTTCAATAATGTTGTTAGAGGTGCTGCTATTCTCCCATAATTCTTAACAAACTTGCGATAATACCTTGTTAACCCGAGAAATCCTCGCAACTGCTTTATGGTTGTGGAGACTTTCCATTCCTTAATGGCTTTAATTTTGTTAGGGTCTACTTTAACACCCTCGTGAGATACAATATGACCCAGATATTCCACCTCTTGTACTCCAAAGAAGCATTTGGATGTTTTTGCATATAATTGTTTCTCCTGCAATAGTTTGAGCACCCTGTCAACATGTTCAACATGATCCTTCCAAGACCTGTTGTAGATTAGTATATTATCAAAAAATACTAGCACAAATTTTCTAAGGAAGGGTTTGAAAATGGAATTCATCAACCCTTGAAATGTAGAAGGTGCATTAATAAGGCCAAAAGGCATGACCAAAAATTCATAATGACCCTCATGAGTTTGAAATGATGTTTTTGGAATATCTTCAGTCTTCATTCTAATTTGATGATATCTTGAATGAAGATCCAACTTGGTAAAATAAATTGCTCATGTAATTCATCCAATAATTCATCAATCACAGGAATGGGAAATTTATCTTTAATGGTGAGCTTATTGAGCTCCCTATAATCCGGACACATTCGCCATGATCCATCCTTCTTGTGTACCAATACTACAGGAGCAGAGAAAGAACTTTGACTAGGTTGAATTATACATGCCTCTAACATTTCTGCAATCATACGTTCAATTTCGCTCTTTTGGACATAAGGATATCTATAAGGCCTGATGTTTGGAGGAACACTTCCTGGAATCAAATGAATAGCATGATCATGATCACGTATAGGTGGGAGTCCTTTGGGAGTTTCAAACACCTTGGAATGATTGTCCAAGACTTGTTGGAGATCTACAGAAATAGATGATTTTGATGTTGGAACTTCTAGTGAGCATAATTGTGCAATTACGCCTCGTTGTTCTTTTTTTAGAAATGTTTTCATGACATTAGAGCTTATTATCTTTCCCGGCTTCCCCGCAATACCCCGTAATTCGACTTCCTTTCCTTCTGAAAAAAAATTCAAGAAAATTTCTTGAAAATTAAAACCTACCGTCCCCAAAGATTGTAACCATTGTACTCCTAGTACAACATCAGCACCTCCCATAGGAATGGAAAGCATTGGACTAGTTTATGAATTTAAATTTTATGTGTGGATGAAATTTCAATGTATTACTATTAGTCTATATATTCCTTCATTATTGAATAATGAATATGAACTTGAATTATATATATATATATATATTTAAAAATTATATACCTTCGACGACCCCCTGCACCCCTGAAATTTCCCTAAAATTTGAGGGTACTCCCACATGCCCCCCCTATGTGTTCCCCCATGGTTAGCTTGATATTATGGCATTTTCCAGAGCAATTTATAGTTCCTCCATTTGCAACCATCACTTGACATTCTGGTGTTGGGTATAGGAAACAATTTAATTCCTTGGCTACCTTACAATGAATAAAATTATGGGTGCTACCTGAATCAATCAACACTATTACCTTTTTCTTCTTGATATGTCCTTTTATCTTGAGAGTTTGAGGAGTGGTAATTCCTGCCAGTGCATTACACGATATGGTCGGATTCATTTCTTCCCTTTCTATGGCTGGTTCCTGGTGTATATCCTCTTCTTGTTCATTTTCTTCTTCCTCTTCACAATCTATGTAAAATAATTTCTTCTCAGCACACTTATGACCTTTAGTGTATTTTCTATCACAACTGTAGCAAAGCCCTTTTGCTCTTTTTCTTCCAATTTTTGTGGTGTCAACCTTGTAGGTTGTGGAAATCTAGGCGTAGCAACACTTCCTTCTTTATAGAATTGAGTGGTAGGCTTCTTTGTCGCCATAATTTTACATTCAACTTTTCTTGCCAACCTGAATGCCTTCTCCAATGAATCAGGTTCCAAAACGCGAACTTCATGTTGGATGTTATCCTTTAAAGTTCCTATGAAGAGATCAATCCTGTGTTCCTCTGGAATATGAGTTACCCTTATATTCAATTTTTGGAAGTCCTCAATGTGCTGCCCCACTAAACCCTTTTGTTTGAGATTTATCAATTGGCTAAAGAAGGTGTTGCTCTTTGTATCCTCATAATGTGCTATCATTTCCTCCGTAAAAATTGACCAAGTGACAATTTTTTTAAGGGAGCAAAGCCATCGATACCATACAAATGTATTTTGTTCTAAATGTAAAGTTGCAATGCGTACCTTTTGTGTGTTTTTCACATTATGGAGATCAAAATATTGCTCCATCTGTAGTATCCATGTTACAGAATCCTTTCCATCAAACTTCCTCATATCCATTTTTGGAATATGGTGGTTCTTCCCACCAACATTAGAGTTTATGAAATCACGATTAACATTTATTTTGTTCTCATCATGAGTTTCTTCTACTATATTTTCACCATTATGAAACATTTCTTGTATCAACTTTGTCAAACCTTCCATGTCTGCTTTTAGATCATTCTTCATGTTTTCCATGTTGTCTTTCATGTCATCCATCTTAGCTTCCATGCCAGCTTCCATGCCATCCATCGTAGCTTCCACGCCTTTCTTCAAAACTTCCATTTCATTTTTGTTGCTCTTTGCGAGAGCGAAATTTGGTGCACTTGCTCTTGTAATTTTGACAGATCATGTTGCAATTCTTCATCTTCATGAGTCATAGTAGAGCCTTCTTAAGGCTTAATGGGTGTTCAATTATTTTTATGAGGCATATTTTAGAACCCAATACTGATATCTATTCTACAATATGCCCTTGGAATCAATTCAAATTGATTCTTCAAACAAGACTTATGCAATTCGGAAAAAAAAATACACACCTTTTTCTTCCTTTTGAGGAGCTCGATATTGAAATTGGATTATCTCTGTGATTTCAGCACTTAAATATTTTAATTTTGGTACCAATGTAGCCCTCTGAATTCTCTTTTGAATGCTACAGGTCTGACCTGATTTGGATTCTCCAAGACAAAGTTGTGTCCAATCTCCCACAATGACCTAATTATGGACTGGTTTAGTAAAGCGAACTTGTACGACTTGGCACGTGTCACTGCTTCGTCCTTCAGCATTGAAATGGATAGCCAAGAAACTAAAGTCTATTTACTTGCGACCACTTTTTACGACACTCCAATCTGATGCTCATAGAGAGAGTTATGAATCTTTTCCCATGATCACCTCTTTGAGATGAAATTCGGGAGCCTGACAAAGCACTATCTTCCACAGATCATATCTTTAAAAATGTTGCGAACCAAGATCTGAATTTTTTTTATGAGTTTCCTCAGAATTTCTGCTTCGCACCCTAAAATTTTCAGATTCTAAACCTTCGTAGAAAAAAATTTATAGCGAAAATGACACGATGACCTATTTAGAGCAGCGAAACCCTAGAATCCAAAGCTCTGATACCAAATGTTGTGTAACCAGCTCAAAAAATAGAAGAAAAGAGATATCAATGCGTTAGAAATAAGCCACTTTGAGGGGGAAACCTCCAATACATTACATAAATAAACAATTCTTGGATGATACAATTTAAAAAACCTCCTTTCTATATATAGGAGTCCATGGGGCCATAATGTAATCCTAGTGGGGCCACAATGTAATCCTAGCCGACCTAAAAATAATAATTTAAGGGAACAATAATAACAATATGGGGGTTACAAGGGTACAATAATAACAATAAGGGGGTTACACTAACAACAATAAGGGACTGTACTAGTAATATATGGACCTAACAACTCGTCAAGGTAAAATATTGATGGGAAAATTTCACCATCATCCTAGGGAAGTGTACGTTGCAGTAGAAGAGCTGAGACAAGTTCTCATCACCATGATCGCACCAGAGATCACTAGGAAAGGTATAACAAGTCTCGATATTCACAAGTTCATTTTGATTATAAGCATGTCGCTAATCATGAATGTAAATCATTACATAATAAAACTTGTCATTTTTATGGTTTACGTAACCATGTCATTGTTGAGTTTTGGAAAAGAATGGCAGCACAAAGGAGGATGAGGCGTGAAAAGCCTTCTCCACATCAGAAAAAGAAACAGGTTAAGTAGGTTTGGAGGAAAATACCTTTTTCACCCATTTCAACCAAAGTGGTCATCAAAGAGCCACGTGTTCGAGGCTCCGTCCATAGCAACACCTTAAGGACGAAGCAACGGTGCATGAACTAGTTGAAACGATTATTTGACAAGCAAGTGCACCACACGGAGATGACCATTCACTTTGATAAGTGGGAGATGGTTTTTCTAGATGTGGTAAGTGTCATGGCCGTGTTTTTTAAATCATGTGTTGCATTTTTAAATTTAATAGTGATGATTTTTTTTCCATCACTTGTTGAAGCAACCATGGTGTTTGGCCTTGTAATGATAGTTGGAGTATTATTGATTCCATTTTGATGTAAGCTTGACCACCGAGTATGTGCTATACACTTGTGGTGAGTATGGAATGATTGGGTCATAGTTGTTCATATTTGAGCATGTAATTTTCAAGAATTGTACTCGGGTTTGTGAAGGATATCGGTGTTGGTTCATCTCTTATGGCTCCGAAGGACAAACGGTGAAGGAGAAGGGAGGGTGACCTTTTTCAGGATACTTGTGGTGCAGATCTTGTACACAACAGTTGCAAATTATAGTTGATTATTTTGGAGGACCAAAAGCTCCTTAGTGGGGAGGAATGATGCAGGTGGCTCTACAGACACACACATGAGAAAGAGGGCTTATGAAAACTCAAAAATAAAAGCGGTAGAAACATGGAAAACTCAGTTTCAAGTTGAAGATCTTTTCGACCTGATCGCAGTGGTGTGAAGAGTTCGTCAAACCAAGCTCGTATGTGAAATTTAGAGGCAGTCAAAGTTCTGGGGTTGACTGGGTGACATGGCAGGTTAAGGAGGACACAATTTTGTAGGATCCCAGTGACTAGATTTCGGTCAGCTCTGGCCAGATTCCGGGAGAATTGTTTTGAGACTTAGTTTGTCCAGTAACGTCTGGTTTCGATAATTTACAAAATATAGGGTTTGTTTATAAAAAACAAAAAAATATATATGTGATGGGTGGTGAGCCACCAACCCTGCCACCTCGCCATGCCATATAACATAAACATTAAAAAAAACATCAAAGTTTTTGAGGGGACAGATGGTCAACCCCGCCACCCCCGTAGAACCATGCCATATATATATGTTATATGTGAACCCACATATCACATTGTTACCAAGGCAGAATGGTGTTGGCGGAGGTCGAACTCGCCTAGCCAACATGGCCAACCCTCGAGCGGGAAACACCACATATGAAACCAAAAACCAAAAATGAATCCATAAACCAAAACATGCCTATTATGGAGGGGTCAAGATTTGACCCCCCGACCTCCCTCCAACGAACCTCCAAACTTAACCACTATGCCAACAGTCGCGACCTTGTAAGGTTCTGTTGGGATCCTGTGATTTAGCAGATTGGCATACTAAATGACAAGGCAACTTATAAACCAGTCTTTAGAGTTCTAGGATCTATCCCTCCTAGTGTCAGAGAGGGATCTCTCAATTTTTTTGCAAAGATATGACTTGTTTGCTTGTAAAAGGTTGATTTTAGGCTAGTTATTAAGCATGAGTTTGTTTGATTGTTTGGTGGGACATGATGATCTAGGCAGCATAGATAGAAAAGGGAAATCTCTAAGTCATTTGGAAATGGAGTCAAGCATAATTTTGTAACAAGTTTTTAGATGAATCAGGGGTATCAAAGAGCAAATCTAATTTGGCTATTGGATCTACAAATTTTTTAGGTGAAATGAAATGAACACTAAGGGTTTAGAATGAAAAAGTAGAACTAAGGGAAATTAATAATCCTTAATTATATGTACTTCTCAACAAAGGGACTCAAAACATTATTTGAACATGAATACGTGCTCCATAGATAGGGCTAACCATGAATTCTACAAATCACACTTCAGCAAATAACACTTTCAAGACAAACTTATCAAATGAAATCTAGGAGTCGAGGAACACTCTATTTCATCCTAATATTTCACTTAAAGGATAAGAAAACATTCAAGATTCACAAATAACTGCATTCATAGAAGAGGGAACTCCTAGACATCTCTGATTACAGCTATAAATACCTTCAAAACAATTATTTAAGCAAGAACAAAGGGTATGATCAAAACAGACCTCTTTGGCAAACTGTAAACAATGGTACTTTAAAGGGAGACTTCAAAAACAGTTTTCAAGTGGCAGCAAGTAAGTAGGGAAAACCATAAATAATTCTTGAGACCAACTATTTGAACTATTCCTAAAATAAACAAGCTTAAGGATTGAAAAGCAGTCAAACTACTCAATAAAACCTTCAGCAGATGAAAACATAAAGACAGTGAAGAGTAAATAGGTCTAAGGTGCTTCTAGGAGACATTTCTTAGCCTAAAATTTTTACTCTACTGCAAGCAAGAAGTGACGAAAACAAAATGGAAAATAGGAAAACATTAATATATTTAGAATACTTCACCAACAGCCAAGCTCAGGGATCCAATGACAGAGCTTTCTCCATCCACAAACAGGTCAAAACATCCACAGGTTCCAAAACATCAAATTTCTTTCAACTTCAGTAGAACTATATGTTACTTCAAAGACTTATCAAATGCCCGCCTTACAATGAGTTCCAGTGCAGTATTTATACTGCAAATTAAGAGATGGAACCATCTAGGGTTAAAAATGTTATAAATGACACAGTAAATGCACTCCTATCCTTAAAAACCATGCAAGGCATAAGGTAGGAATGTCTCTCAACTACTTCTCTATGTAATAAATCTGTCTTTACTTCCTAAGGATGAAATAGTCGAAAATATTGACTTTGCAGCCTTATCTTCATCTTTACATTAACTGTTCTGATAGTTTATAATATCTTCTTTTAGTGTAATAACTGCTTATTTGTCTTTTGAGACATAAAGTAAGTGAAAGGTGTCAATCTAAGCTTATCAAGTGAATAACTACTCTGTGTTTGACTTATCCAAGGCTACTTTAGCCTAAGTTCCCTTGATTTCATCATAAAAATGTGTTTTAAGGCCTTTAGCCTTGATCTTATTTTAATTAATATGATTTTAGGCTTTGATTTTGCTTTGGTTTTCCTTTTCAATTGATCATCGTTGTTCTTTCCCTTTATTCACTTCCTTAGACCTTTTTTTATTTGTCTTTATCCTTTAAACTATGTTTTGGCCTAATTCTACTTTAACAACCTTTATTTATTAATTTACCTGCCTCACTATCCTTTCTCTGTTTCTGTTTTAAAAAATTTGTTTATCTACCTTTACACTGTGCTTCACTCTTTAATCTACTGGTTAAGGGCTTGATTCTTCAGGCTTTACTCTTAATCCCTTGGCCTCTATAATTATCCTTTGCTACCCTTTTAATACTTCTTAGATTTATTTAAAAATTTTGTTCCTCTGTCTTTAACCTCGCCTCTGTCCCTTTTTAATTAAACTTTAAACTCTGTCTTTTCCTTTTCTCTTTTACTTCACTGGTTCTTCTTTGTTTTGTTTTGTGCAGGGTTTCTTTTGGTGCGCTGAGGATTTGATAACCCATCAAGGGTTTGAACCTTTTATATAACCCCTTTAGCTCTTTAATGTAGTTTAAATTCCTTCTGGATCGTCAGTCTTTGGCCTTTGCTATTGACAAATAGTTGTGGGAGGGCCTTTTAATACATATGCTGCCATAGAACCTGAATCTAAAACATAAAGATATTAATAAAACCTGCCTTTTTTACAGGAAAATTGCTTTCAGAGGTTTATGAGGGCGTAAGGGGCAAAGAGCAGGAATGGAGAGTGCAAGGGAGAGGTTCCAAAGGTGGAACTGTGAAAAACAGGTTTGAAATTATATGACTTTGGCGCGAAAATGGGCATAGGTGGTTTTTCGAAAACCACCGGCTGTTTTCGCATTGTAGATGAGTGGTTAGTGGTTTTTACCCAACCGAACGCAATTCCATTCAGTTTTGGGCGCATGTCCTCGGCAAAACCACCCATTTCACGCAAAAATGGGGCGTTAAACCCCGGAAGGCAAATGCGCGCGAAATTAAACATGAGCCATCGGATCTAGGGAGGTAGATCGGACGGCGAAGGATTAGCGCGATGGCGGAGAGTTGAACGGTGGATGGGGATGGTGGAAGACAAGTGTCAAGCCAGGGTTGGGCGATGATTTTCGTAGTGGGTGGTAGGCCATATGATGGCGTAAGCAAATTTTTTTGGTAGCGGCGGTGTTTATGGATGGTGGGTTTAAACGAGGGTCGTTGGATCTCTAAGATCCACGATTGAGAATGATTCGAGAGATGAGGGGATGGGAGGAGAGGAGCCGCGAGGTTAAATGAGGACTGTCAGATCATGGGTGATCGACGATGGAGATCGATCAAGGAAGACGGGTGGGAGGATAATTGAGGGAGGAGAGAGGTGACGGTCACTGTTGGATCTATGTGATCGACAGTGTAGATCATATCGAAGAAATGAACAGATGACGGGTAAGAAATAAGGGAAGAGGGGTTTAAGAAAGGCGTTGGGGCATGGTCCTATGAAAAGTAAGGAGACCGGGAGCGAATGTCGGAAGGGCTAGGAGGTAGACAAGAGACGGACAAGGAGCGGAGTGCTGACAACTGTCGATCTTGGTAGATCGATGGTGGGGATCTAATCGGAGGTTGAGCATCAGCGGGGGAGAACAAAAGTGGAACGAAGAAAAAGATGAGTTGTCGATGCCGATGGGGGCTAAAACTTGGTGCTGGGGCATGGTCCCGTGGAGCAGCAAGGGACCAAGAGCCAAGGAAAAAGGGGCCATGGGCTAGCATGGAGAGTTTAAGCACTTGGTTTCAGGGTGGGGGCACATGGAGGAAAACGGGCAAAAATTTTAAGCCCTCGGGAGATCGGCCCATCGGGAAAAAAGAAACTGTAAGCGCCGAAGCGTGATGAGGGCTAGCGCCTGGTCGCGGGCACAGGTCATATGAAAAAAAAGGAGCGGAAGACTTAATCCCTTGGGGGCTTAAGCCCTTAATTGTAAAAAGATTGTTTTTTTAGGCCAAAAATGGGGTTTTTAGGCCAATTTAGAAGTTCTGATAGGTAAAGAGGGGTATTTTTAAACCATAAAAGGGTTTTTTTTACAGGTTTAAAGGGTTTTTGATGATCTTCAAAAGGGTTGTTTAGGGAAAATGGAGGAAAATGAAGAGGAAAAAGGACTTCTTAAAACAAGTATAAAAGTGTTTATAATGGTTTTAAGGGGGTTTTTTCAGAGGAAATGAAGGGTTGATAAAGGTAAAAATGGGCTATTTTCAGAGAGAAATGGACTAATAAAAACAGGGATAAATAGCTTGAAATGAGCTTTCTTCTTTGAAATAGCAGGATAACCTTTTAGGAGACATAGATGAAGATTTTGGTGAACTGACAGACTTCAGAATGATGAAGGCAGTGAGATTTCTAGAACTCATAATGCTTCTTTGAAATATTATTTCTAGAAATCTAGGATTAGCAATCTAGTCATCTTTGGATAGGATCAAAATTATGGATGACTAACAGGTTAGCCGTCATTTGTCAACATAAAATCATCAATCACACAATTCAAGGAGGACGGAGTAGGTACAAGATTGGGCACGCAGTTTGACGCAGATAGGTGGAACCCTGAGCCACTCAACCATATGCGGTGGAACTATGATCTGAGCTCCACCTTCAGAGGGCCAAATTTTCCCAGTGTCCAAATTGGGAAATTTTAATATGGATTTTATACCTCTTGCTGACATGAACCTAATGGCAGTGTCAGTTTCTACAACAGAAGTCTCGATTTTTTGGCAATTTTCCAAAATGGGATGAAGGTGTCAGATTTGAGCATGTGGACAATCGATTTCATGCCATTCGATGCCATGTTTTCGATGGTGTATTTATATCTAGTGATTGAGAAGCCTATTCTTCAACTAGCATCAGAGTTAATGTATATGAAGTGTTGTTTCCATGTACTTCATTGATTATTGTTGTAGGATGTTCTATGTCGTGTCGATTCCTGCTTGATTTTTATGTCGTGTGGTGTGTATTTATCATAGATGGTGATTTATGTGGTGAGATCCATTTGTTTCCTTAACAACGGGATACTCTTTGTCACCATTTGTGAATTTGTCATGCTGATAGGAGGTATGTATGAGTGAGAGTTCCCGGCAGTGGAATGTATCGTGGAGAGGATTTTCCACTCATTTTGAGGGCTCATTTCCTTGTATGAAAAGTCAACATCGTCCATGTACATCATCACCTGTTACAACACTGAATGAAGTGGCAAACACCATCGAGACACCAAGGCCCAGAGACATAGTCCACACTAGACAAACTCTGTTATTAAACATCTTGTGTTTTTTTGTGTGATTGTTGACATGTGTTCCTCTTGATTATATTTTCATGTGGTCATTAACTCTTTTGATAAATTGTAATTCTAACACGTCAGACGAAGTAAAAGGTCTTGGTTGAAAGGGTATAAAAAATTTACCTGGATCACTCAAGAAGTAATCATAAAATATAATTAATAACCACATTAAGAGTAAAATATGTATTACAAGATTAAATAACTATAGAAATTTTCCTAAAATCTATTATATTTTTCTATGAGTTACCCATTTATCCAAGAAAAATAAAGCATGGAAAATAGAATACAACAACCGCAACAATTGGATGTTGCACTACCCATGGTGTGAGATAGAAAGAACACTAAACTACATGTATGAATATCTTCCTCATCATCAAAATCTATATCTCCCTCTTCATTTGTAGTTTCATTGTGATATTGTTGATACTCGGAGACCAAATTTTCAGTTGCATCGTGATATTCTTGATACTTGAAGACCAAGGTCATATTTGTATTGTACCCAAGTTAGTAGTGTAAAACAATAATACCTAATAATTAATTATTGAACTAATGTAATAAAACACTATATCATATAGTACTAACTATGAATCAAGTCCGTTGGGTTGGGTTGTGGTTTAACCTGAAGTTGGAGTTCTTGCCCCAATTGGCGACCCATGTTAAAGTGGATGACTATATATTTCTAAGGTGTGGGTCATGTTAATGCAACACCACTAGTTCTATGGTAACATAGAGATGTTGTAATTGGTGGTCGTTGATGTTAATGAGATCTTTGAGGATGAAGTTAAGTGTAACTACTCAGTGACTACAAAATATATACCACTTATATGAAACGTCATAGCCAAGGGTTTTCTAGTAGTAAAACTCCTATAATATAGAGCTTGACGCCCTCTTCAATCAACATGGGTTTATCTGACTTAAAAAATAATTTAGTATAAATTTTGAATGTTGGTTCACAACACTTACCATCACAAAAGTGATTGAAAAAAAATAGATGATAAAAGTAATGATATTGTTAAGTTAAGGTGTTTTATAAAATGCAAAATACATGAATATAATTTTTTTATATATATTTAAATAACATTCTCTCCACTTTACTCGTACCAATACCATAAATATAATTCGTTATTTAAAAACTATGATATATACATGATGAAAACTGTAGCACTCATTTCCATGATCAAGTTAACTAATTATAAATAAAGATAATATTCATTTTCGATTTAAATCATAAATTTCATGTTTGTGTTTGTTTTTGTTTTATTCCCTTTTTTTGACATTATTTATTTAACATCGTTACTTTAAGATCTTTGCTAATATCGTCTCCTAATATAAATAATTGTTCATGGCAAGTTCTTGTTAATTACAAAAGTGATTGCAAAAAATTAAATGATAAAAGTAATGATATTATTAAATTATGTGACAAGTAATATTTAAAGGTGTTTCTCATATATTCTCTTTCACTCTCTAATCTTAAACATGTCAAAGGTTTATCACATTTCTTTTCCACCAATACCCTCCATTCTTTGATTTTTTCAAATACATGATCTTTATTTTTTGAAGAAGTACATACAAGTATACTTAGAAAAATATTTACTGAAATTCAAGTCAAAATGTACCTTGCACATGGTAATGATGGTTTTTTGGGGGAATATAGGGGACTCTAGACAAGTTTCTTTAAATATTTGTTATCCAATCTTTCTTGTTTCAAACAATGCTTAATGATACTTCTCAAGGCCACACCCTTCACATGCATCATCAAAGAAAACAACACATTTAATAATTAATGTTTATTATAACAATATAAACAATTTGAATGTGTGGGTTTTCAAAATTATTAATCATGTTGTTAATGAAATACTTATTGATGTACATTGTATATAGTTTTCCAGAAGCTTTGAACTAAAATTTCAAAAAAAAAATTGTCTCCCTAATGATGGGTGGAGTGCCCTCTCAAAGCGTTAAAGGTTCCAAAACTCTACAAATTTTGCTTCTAGAAGAATCACATCAACAACAAAACCTATACAACTACCTAATTATCCACAAAATAATCAAAATTTCATCATTGTAAATCCATTCATTCAATATGCGTGTACTAACTAATCAACTTAAAAGTATTATATCCTTCACTAACAGGAAAGTATTATATCATTCACTAATATATATATATATATATATATATATATATATATATAGATATATTTCCCCATATGTGCTCTATAATCTACTATGAGAGAGATATTGTATTGCTGATAAATAAATTTACACATTTAGTATTTATAGCGCTTATTAATAAACCTCTCTCTCTCTCTCTCTCTCTCTATATATATATATATATATATATATATATATATATATATATATATATATAGCCCCACATGTGCTCTATTGTATAGTATGAGAGAGATGTAGTTTTGATAAATAGATGTACATATTTAATATTTATAAATTTGTCAATAAACCTTACACCACAATATAAGCTTAAGAAAAAATTACCTCAATGAACATTTGTGCACTACCAAAATTTAAATGCCACCTCTCTCTCCTTAAAATTATTTTACAGGATCTAAAACTAAAATGATCTTCCAAACATCTTCTCATATATAAATTATTTATAATTACATACCCTCCAAAGGCTAAAACATTCATTTATTTAAAAAAATAAAAATAAAAAATAGTATTGTGGGTGCAGCCTTTGCGAGTTCACTGATAAAAATAACGGCATTTCTGCACATGGCTCACAAATGGTTTTACTCACTATTCGATCGATTCATGGAATTTTGAAGGCCTGTCTGGCCAACATTTGCAATTGATACCAAGTTCGGGTACCATTCACATTGCCTCTTTCCTACTAGCATCACACATCTTTCCTCCTCACATCTCAACCTTCTCCCCCTTTGTCAATACATACCTCCATTAAATAATCTTAGAAAATAAATGTGTCTGACTCAGAATTAGTTCCATTTGAACAAATATATGAAAGGAAAGAGCTGCAAGGAGATCGCGAGATGGGCGACATAGGCCTTAATTATGTGTTGCATGTTGGATATGGTTTGAGCAGGGAATTATAGAATTAACGGCTCCATAAAGACAATAACATTCGTTCTTGTCATGGAGAATCAATCTTTCGACCACATGTTGGGTTGGATGAAGTGACTCAATCCACAAATCGATGGGGTCATCGGCCAGTTGTCAAACCCATATCCACCACTGATCCCAACTCCACGTGGATTTTCTTCAAAGATGAGGTAGAGTATGTGGATCCGGACCCATGGCACTCATTTCAAGCCATATGAGATCATATTTTTGGGTCTAAGAACACCTCCACAAATCCTGCACTCGATTGGAATCTAGATTGGAGGAAAAAAATTGCCAAAAATTCAAAGTGCTCAGAATCGCACCAAATAAAACAACGGATTGAGACCATCGCTGGGAATTCGATGTGATTTGTTTCACTCAAAACGGATTCTGTATGAGGAAGTTATAGCCCACTGATCATCGTGCCAAACAGGCAAATTTTTGAAAAAAAAGGGGTCAAACATGGTCAAAGGAAAAAAAATTGGGTTTTTCTCCAATCTTTCCCAATGACACTATGCCAAGTGTCAATTTGTGGTTGGTGGTCTAAGTGGGTGATTTGTGGTGCTTTGATTGGTTTTGGGAAAGAACCAATGGCATGAGGGCACGTGGCTAGCCCGAAGGCTGCCACATGCCCCCTTCCAAGGTTCAATTTTATGCCAAGGTTGAATTGCAAATTTTATATTAAGGTCTGAATTATCCACATAACAAAGGTCATATTTTAATATTTTATGGTGAAAAATATTATACACATAGGAAGGGCAGAGGTCGGGAATAGACCCCATGACCTCCCCCAAACAACATGGCTCTGTTACTGTCATACCACAGGCACATGACTTAATAGTCTATGTGCACCATATATATTTGTTTCCATGCGAAATGACCGACGAGGATATGGAGGGGACCAGCCCCCTCCCCACATGACCTCTCCACGATGACCATAGCAGAGCAGAGTTACATTAAGCGGGATTAAGTTTAAACATTGATTTTAAACCTTAAACCCTCATGTTTATGTGCTAAACCTAGATTAAGGTGCTAATCTGAATTAATTCAGATCTATTTGTAATCGCGCTTAATGCGCTAATATCCCACTTAATGTGCACTTAAACTCCACGTATGTTTAATTAATACTGAGATTAATTTGGCGAAGGTTTGGCGGTTTCGCTAATTTCAGTGCCAGCTCCAATTTTGGTGGACTTAACTCGAGATGTTCCATATTTGGAGGAGTTTTCCTAGGGAAAACTGAAGAAGCCATAACTTTGGAATATTTTGACCAATTTTGGCTCAAGAAGAGTCATTACTAGATAATTTGATGCTCTGAGCATGATGGTGTAGGTTGCAGAGGCGTTGGACCACTTCTGTAAGTTATTTTTCTACTTTGAAGATTAAAGAAGCCTAGGGCCACCAAGACAGGAGGTCATGCCTAGATCATTTGAAGACCATTTTAAGAGCTTGAAGAGTCTATTTTGAGGTTTTTGGGTCTTCTAAAGCCAATGTAATGGGTTTCAAAGCCACTGGAGTATTATAGGTTCATGTAATCAGAGATTTGAGCATTAATCCAAAGAGGGCCTAGCTAGTTGAAGTAGGTCCATGAAGATGTAGCTTAGGAGGGGTGAAGTTCGTTATTAGCTATTGTGTAATGTGTTTGTTGTGTGTTATTTATTTGCATTTTATTTGTTGTACATGGGTTTTTAAAAGTTAATTAACTCATAAATTTTTCATCAAAGGCACTTAAAAACTTGACACATAAACCCCTTCACCGTTGGCTAATTTGAGACGATCTTAAAAACATTTTTTTTTAACTGATGCGGGAGCTAGCACAACAAAACTAGTTTTCCCATATTCAAATCAAGTTGTTATTAAAGCATAGTTTAGCTCATTTTAGCCAAGGTTAGTTAGAAGAATTAGCTACTGGTTTTAAATTTGTGCAAGGAGAATATAACTGTGTGCAAGTTTATGTGTGTAAGAAGAAGGTCAAGATTTAGAGCTCAGTTCTCAAATCACAACAAAGAAGCTTTGTGTGCATTTTAGGTGTGATGGAAGCTTCATTAAGCACTGTTTCTAGTAAATCTTCCTTTGAAAAACTCTTTGATAAAGAGATGTTGCAGAACCTCTACATCATGAATGATATGGTGCAAGAGATGTATGAAAATAAGAGGGAGAGAATTATACTTCAAGAGTAGTTGATTTCCATGGAGGAGAAGCAAGAGATTTGTGAAAAGATGCATGAGATGGAGACAACTCCATATTGCAAATGAAAACCTAGCAAAGATGCATGAGATGGAGACTCAACTCCATGATGCCAAGTATGTGCATGAAAAAGAGGTATGCAATTCAAGTTTATTTTCTATTTCTTCTCAAGATTAATGTGTACGTTCTTTTGAAAGACACACTAGAGGAATAGGGTCCAAATTATTGATGAATATGGGCTATGAAGGTAAACGATTGGGCAAACATGCACAAGGCATAGTTGAACCAATTGGTGTTGAGGAAAGGCCAAGGTATTTGGGTCTTGGTTATGGACAACATGATGGAGAATGCTCCTAATCCAATGAGGCATGTCAAGGTGTTCCAAAAAGGACTTTCATTACATGTTCATTACCTCAAGCTTGTGAAGATTGTGTTCATGAGGAATACAAAATTTTTGCACCCACTTTGCAATAAGATTCTCATAAGCACACAACTAATGAGAATGGAAAACAAGAGGACGTTGAAAGCTCTAAAATCATCGAAGCCATTGTTTGCATTCCGAAGCGAGCCACTACCTCATCAAATTCACCTCCTCAAGGCGAAAAAGGTGAATGTGCAAGGTATAAATCTGTCTTTAATCAAGTTGCTTTTGATTATGAAAAACATGGTAAATCTTCATATAGAATTTGAAGAAAATTTGCATTCTCTTTTTGTGGTTTGAATAACCATAATGTTTCGAGGTGTTGGAAGAAGATAGCCATGCACAGGAAACTTTTGAAACAAAGGAGGCAAAAAGCCAAAGGTCCATAGGACAAGGAAAACCATGTTGAAAATAAGATGCATTTGTTTTTCACTCATTTCCATAAGCAAGGTCATCTTGTAGATAAGTGTTGGACTTTGTATCCAGCAAGTCATCCATGACATTTGAATAAAGTGGAGAGAGATCTTGAGAGGAACGTAAAAGAGGATTCCATAATCGATGTGGTTTAGGATGATTCACATGATGAAGTGCAGCTAAAAGAAGAGTCATTGAAATGGTTTGGTAAGAGATGGTTATATTTCTTATCCAATTAAGGCCTTGCATGTCTTTTGATGATTGATGAATTTATTTTCCAATTGAATTCATGTTGCATGTTTATGCCAGGAAGGTATTTGAAAAGTGGAGTATGTTGACTCACTTGTTTATCATGAATGTATGTCAACTTGAGAGTGTTGATCATTTGCACAAGCATGAGTTTCGACTTGTGTTTGGTCGATGATTTTGTACACCGATATGTAAGAGTACATGGTGATGTTAACATGACGTGAAATGTGTTGCTTTGAAGGAGCAAAAGGATATGTTGTCAAGTTATGTTTCTTGCATATTGTGTTTTTTATATTGATGGTTGTGTTTGTGACAAAATGTCATAGGATTTTGGGAAGGTCCACTCTTGAACGAGAGACTCATGATTAACCTTCATTCTCAAATCATGGCATGAGCAGCATATCAATACTGGAGGATGATGGACAAGAGGGAAAAGATGCCAAAATTTTTTGCAACTATTGTAGACCATTTGATGTGTTGACGCCAAAAAGCAAAAGAGGTGGAAAATGCATTCTTTCAGATGCGGAATTTGAAACCGTGGAGGTAAAAATAATGGTCATTTATTTTCTTATGATTACTGATTTTGGAACTCATTGTTGTAGTTCACTCATATGGGATTAACTTGGAAAACTAGTTTCGAAGAAGAAGCTTGCATCAAATGCATGTTTGTACAAAGGAGGAACAATATTGTAAGTGGGAAGGCCATAAGTTAGCTTTCCAGGCACCGAGGGATTGATTTGGTACAATAAAGTGTTTTATCAGTCACCAAGTAGCCAACAAGTGTTGGATGGGGTCAACAACAAAAGGAGAACATTGGTTGAAGAGCCAAGCCATTTGCAAGACAAGGCATGTCAGTGAATCCATGTGGTTGTCAAGGAGATTTTTCCAATTAGAATTAAGTCGATAGAACTTGAGAAAGAGAAGAGTATTAATATCTTATCATATAACCAGCTTTTGTGGGTCCAAAATCCTATCAGTGGGAAGGAGTGAACGGAATCTGGATTGGGGGCAAAAATTTTCCAAACATTCAAAGTGCTAAGAATCGCACCAAACTATAAAGAACGTATTAGGCCCATCCCTAGGAATCCGGCGCATTTCATTTCACTCAAAACAGAGTCTGTATGAGGATGTTAGAGCTCGTTGATCGTCATGCCAAACAGGGGAATTTTTGAAAAAAAGGGGTTAAACAGGGTCAAAGGCGAAAATTTTGGATTTTTCTCCAATATCGCCCATTGAAACTATGCCAAGTGTCAATTTGTGGTTGGTGGTCTAAGTGGGTGATTTGTGGTGTTCTAATTGGTTTTGGGAAGGAGCCAACGACATGACGACAGATGGCTAGCCCGGAGGGCGCCACGTGGCCCGTTCCTAGGTTCAATTTTATGCTAAGTTAAAATTGCAACTTTTATACTAAGGTCCGAATTATCCACATAAAAAAGGCCAGATTTTAATATTTTATGGTACAAAATATTATATACACAGGAAAGCCGGAGGTCAGGACTCGACCCCACGACCTCCCCCAAACAACGCGGCTATGTTATCGTCATACCACAGGCGCAAGACTTAATAGTCTATGTGCACCATATATATTTGTTTCCATGCAAAATGACTGACGGGGGTATGGAGAGGGCTTGCCCCCTCCCCACATTAACTCTCCATGATGACCATGGCGGAGCGAAGTTACATTAAGTGGGATTAAGTTGAAACATTGATTTTTACTACCTTAAACCCTCATGTTTATGCGCTAAACCTAGATTAAGGCGTTAATCTGAATTATTTGGGATTTATTTGTAATTGCGCTTAATGTGCTAATCTCGCACTTAATGCGCACTTAAAATCCACTTATGTAAAATTAATCCTGAGATTCATTCGGTGGAGGTTTGGCGATTCCGCTAATTTCAGTGCTAGCTCCAATTTTGGCGGACTTAATTCAGATTTGGAGGAGTTTTCCTATGGAAAGGTGAAGAAGCCATAACTTTGGCATATTTCGACCAATTTTGGATCAAGAAGAGTCATTCCTAGATTATTTTGATGCTCTGAGCATGATGGTGCATGTTGCAGAGGAGTTGGAGCACTTCTGTAAGTGATTTTTCCACTTTGAAGATTAAAGAATCTTAGGGCCACTAGGAGAGGAGGTCATGGCTAGATCAACTGAAGACCATTTTCAGAGTGTGAAGAGTCTATTTTGAGGATTTTGGGTCTTCTAAAGCCAATGGAGTAGGTTACAAAGCCAATGGGGCACTGTAGGTTCATGTAATCATATAGTTTACCATTAATCCAAAGAGGGTCTATCCAGTTGAAGCAGGTCCATGGAGATGTAGCGCAGGAGAGGTGAACTCTGTTATCAGCGATTGTGTAATGTGTTTGTTGTGTGTTATTTCTCTGCATTTTATTTGTTGTACATGAGTTTTTAAAAGCTAATTAATTCATAAATTTCTCATCAAAGACACTTAAAAACTTGACACATACACCCCTTCACAATCGGCTAACTTGAGATGATCCTAAACACATTTTTATTTCACTGGTGGGGGAGCTAGCACATCAAAACTAGTTTTCCCATATTGAGATAAGCATCCATCAAAGGCTTCACCCAACATGCAACTTCCTTGGGGTACCAAGATGTCTCAGACTGTCATGAATGGATTCAGACCTGAGGTCATTCATATAACACTTTGGTGAGTGAGTTCGCGGTATTCGGTCGGTGGTTTTGTGGTAGTTCGCGGTATTCGGTCGATGGTTTTGTGGTTTTCGTTTGTACCGCCCTCGACTCAACCCAATAAACTATACATCCATTCTGCGTTTCGGCCAATGAATTCTCACAAAAAAACCACCTTTGAATCAATAGACGAGTCAAATTTGTCTTTTAGGATTTATTACCAAAACATTTCGACCATTATCTTCCATACAAATCTCAAAAATAACATGTATATTGGAAATTTCCGCTCATACTCCGCTCAATTCAAGAACCATGCCAAGAAAGGGAAGCTACCCAATTGCGTTTTTATGAAGCAACACTACATGGACACCAAACTTTTCCGCGTTAATGATGACTATCTTTCGCACGATATAGCCAAGGGCCATAAATTCGTGAAGGAGGTGTACGAGGCACTGAGATCCGACCCTCACTGGAATGAGATCTTGTTCCTTATGGAGCAGTTTACTCTTCTACGAAACAGAGCCTCGTCTGACGACTAAGTCCGGTGATGGGACACTACTCGTCTGATGCCCCGCCTCCGGCCGACATCGGGCTTCCATCGCTCCTCGTGGGCCCAAATCCTCTCCGTCGGCTTCCTCTGCCACCTCGCTCCGCCAGCCTGCACGCGATGGTTTTTTTTCAAATTTGAATGGGTGAATTATTTCGTGCTCCATTAGTTTTGTTCTGTGTTGTGAGAGCCATCAACACACCGCTCTAAGTGTTCACGTTCGCCTGTTCAAGCCCTCAACACACCGCATCCGTGTTCGCCCATTCGTCGGGGCAGTTCGCATGTTCAAATATTATGCATCCAGTCGTTGAGATAATCGCAATCCTATAAACATTCATCCTTTCATGCATAACAATAAATTAAAATCACATCATAATAAGACCTAGAAACCTAAGATTTGTGCACTCCCATCTTGCAATCCCATCACAAAGTCTTGGACGATCCTGCCTCTGATGATCACGGAGAGGGTTGGTTCCAATAGTGAGCACAATGGTCAAAGGAAGTGAATTTAAAGTATTTGTAGCAGGGGATGATTTACTCCCTGACAGTCATAAGGATTTGATTTCTGAAGTATATGACTCAAGTAACGGTCACTGGGCTCTTAGTGGATTGATACCCCCGGAAAGTGATATCGAATTCGGTTTTGTCATCAGTTATGGTAACCTGTACTTAACCGTTTCCCCATATGGTGCCCTTTCCTTCAATTTACAGGAATTTGTATGGATTAAAATTCAAGCCCCCATGCCCAAGAATATCACCATTCGGAGCCTCGTAGAGTGTTCAGGAAGAATTGTTATGGTAGGGGTTGCTATGAAAAATATTGTGTTTGAAAACATAAGGGTTTGGGAGCTCTGTCAAAACATTATGGCTTGGAAGGAAGTTGCCAAAATGAAAAATAAGTTGTTCAAGGAATTACAGACAAAGGAGAACAAATTGTATTTCACTGCAGTTGGGCACTGGAATCTGATTTATTTTTCAATCTATAAAACGCCCCAAATGCTTGCATTCGATATGTCCACTAGATTATGGTTCTGGTTGCCACCACATCACGTGACAGGGGAGTCTAAAGGGAAACCTTTATTCTGTTACCCATTTAACCCTATTTTATTCTCAGCTATTGACTGAAGGAATCATATATGCTCTGTAATGTCCACAGAATAATTGGTGTACTTTGTAAGTAAGTTTTGGCTGTAAAACTGGATTTTCAATAGGTTTCACAAAGTGGCCTTGATCATAAATATTAGCCATTTGGCTTGAAGCTCTGTGTATTCAGAAGCTCGAGAGTATCTATAGCTTTCTTATGTAGTTTCCTTTGTATTAACATAATTTCATTCACCTCAAAAGAACGCATTGATTTTAGTTATGATTATAGTGACTGGTCTTCTAGCTTGGCAGCGTATAAAAGTAGTTTTTTGTAATCAATGTGATTGATTTTTAACAAAAGTAACAAGTAGTGTGAGATTTTCCACTGTGATTGTCTTTATATGTGTATCTCTTCGAGAGTGTCTTGAATTGGGAAGTTTTATTTGACTTTTTTCAAATTAATATAATTGCCTACTTGAGTACTGGTCAGATGTTATAAACTAGAAATATCTTCACTTATGTAATGGTTCATAATTATGTCAAATGATGCTTAATTATTTGTGGTGTTATGTTGATTGTTGATTACTAATGTAAATAACCTTTCCATTTAGTGAATGTATTGAAAGGTAGAAAGATGTTTGCTTTTGAATACAGGTTATAAGTTCCACTCACCATGTGACATATCCGAGCTATGTTGTTTTTCTAGTATTAGTTTAGAATGTTAGTGTTAGTCTTGGAATAAGATAGCCAACGTCCATTCATTCAGTTCTTGGAGCCTACCATTTCTTGTTTGCTTCATAAATGCCTTGGTTTTTTACGGTTAGACAATGGAGCAATCTGTTGTTGGAAAGGTGAAACATTTTAGAGGTTTGGTTTGAAGCAAAATTCGGGAAGCATTTATAGGGGTTTTGAGAATGCCTTTGATTAGCTTTGCATTCATGTTGTAAGTGATAATACATGGTGTTTACTATCATTAGAACTGGAAATACGTCTCCCAACAGTTGTGAGTTTTCTGATGATATAGTAGCACTTTGTGTTAGGTCCCGAGAACTTGTAAAAATTACAATGCCCCTTATATCAATGGATCCAAAAGATAATGGGTTGTCAAAAATTGAATTGGGTGTCATATGCCCATCATCCAAATCTCCAACATCACCCTTGAGGCTTTCAAGTTGAGCGAATACAAAATCAGAGAGTGGTAAAATCTCACATTTATATAATACCGAGATAGATCTTTCCCTTGTTTCATTATGTGATCCACCTGCAGTTTATAATACCATATAAGTTTCATAGCAGGACATGATGAAAAATCCCTACCAGTTTGTAAGTACTAGCCCAAATGGAAATGTCAAAGTTTAGTGCAATTGACTAGGATAGTTGAACCCAAATTTTATGAGAGAATGAAGCTTAAATATGAGGGATTTTACTGACCTTGCAAGCTAGGGAACAATAAAAACATGGTTCCTGCAAGGTTCTTTGACAAGTTCCACACATGTTTCCAGATCCCTTGAAAGGATGAGAATGTGGCCTCTGATTTAGGAAAACCACCTTCGCACTATTGATGATGTATAACTGAAAAATAGGGCAGCAATTGAGAGAAATGAGGACCTTTGTTGCTGAAGAGAATTTTGAATCATTTTCTAATTTTTAAGGAGCTTGCCTCACATGACATTGTCTATTGAAAAATTCAAATCAATTCCAACAATACATACTCTGTTGCAGAAAAAATACTAACTCACCTGAACATATAAGCAATCTATCAACTTTTCCAGATCAACAAGCCTTATAACATCGTGATAAACATAATGTCGAACCTATTACAGAAAATTCCCACAAGAACGTTAGTGAGAGTGATTTTAGAAAACACATTAAAACTAATTTGATAACCAAATTCCTATATGTTGGAGCATCACCCGGATTAGTAGTAACTTAGGATACAGACTAACCAAAAGCACATTTCCAAAAAAACAAGTAGGTCATCAGACTTTCATATACTGACCAGAAATTAATTAGATTCACTCGATAGAAACAACATTACTCTAAAAAAATGTAGATTCAACTAAAGGATCAAGTTTTGACTGGTATTTTTTAGGATTCTGACATTATTTACCAAATTCTCTATAAATTACTCCTTAGAGTAACCATGAGCCTACTTTTGACAGAAGTGGTTGGATAGGAAACTCGCTTTCCTCCAAAATGTTGCTAGAATTAACAGAGATTTAAAATTGAAATACAATTATGAAACCCCCAATCTAAGGACCATATTGTTCTTCGCATGGCTGCAAAACGTGCTTCCCTTCAACAAAGAACCAAAATTCAACATCTTGGGTATAAGGACTTCAAAATGATTGGAAAAACTGAGAGACATTATTCCCCTCAAACCAGATAAAGCTTGAAACGGGTCTCATCCTAGGCCACTATTGGATGGGTCCATTTCTAGCAAATTATTCTAATGATTTTGACTTTGAGTGAATAAATGCCAAGAACCATACGATACTCCATGCCTACTGGAAACCCACAGGCGTGACATGTCTGCACTGGACCTAAGAATTTTCCATCATCGGGGCCTTTAAGGGTAGAAACAGAGCAGAGAGACTCTAAGGACATTATACCAGAGAAATAGAGCAGAGATACTCTAAAGACAATATACCATAGAAACAAAGAAAAAGATTCCAAGGAAATTATAACCATCCGTAAACTTCAAACAAAATTCTGTTAAAATTAAAGCAGTAAGCTGCAAGTTGAAGTCTAGAAAACAAATTTCTGATTCTCGCAATTTTATGTCGGTAAAGGGCCAAGGCCCCTTACAAAACAGTATTGCATACCCTGAAACAAAAATGCATGAATGAAATCACTCTTTATACAAAAGAAGGCGGTCAATCTAGAAGAGAAAATTCCCATAACAGGTGGGCCAACTTCCACCTTTCGGAGGAAAATACTCAAGGACTTCAAGAGGAATCTTGAAGAATTATACTCCAAAAGAAGTGCATTCCACCTTTTGGAAGCAAAGATTCAAGGATTGACTTGTTTCAAGAGGAATCTTCAAAAATTGAACTCCCAAAAAATGTTTATGGGGCCAAAATTCTCTAAAATGTGAGATAGACAAGGGAGAAAAAAAACAAAATTAAAGTTGAAGATGGAAACATCCTGAAACCCAAGACAACAATTATAAAATTAAATATTATCAACAGTTCAAGATGGAATCCTCCTTAAACCAAAGACGACAATTAGAAAATTAAATATTATTAAAGATTGGTTAGTTACCTGCAGTAGACGACGTGTGAGATGTGTAGGTAAACAGTGAGGGAAAATGCTCTTGCATCAACCCAAACAATATATATTCTTCTCATTCTTTCTTGCACTGCCATGAGTCCCACACCCAACAAAGAACTTTTCACTCAACAGTCCCTGCATCCATGCCGGCTGTGGGAGCCCTTGCTTCAGAAAGTTTGATTACTTGCCTGAAAATTCCAGAGGGCCAAAATTTGCTATGAAAAATTAAGATCTCATACCTTAGTTTTTTAGGGAGATCAGATTGCCATGCTGCCCCCAATTTTCTCTCTGATTTTGTCAATCTTCTTATTATTTGATTTGGATTATCACCTAGTAGATTTGGAATATCATCAGGCAGATGGTCCCCTGCTTTTAGAGCTTTTGATCTTTACAGTGCACAAGCTCTTCATGTTTCATGATCAAGTACTACCATTGTTTGATGTTATTTTCAAAATGTATCTGTTTATTTGAATTTTTTCAAATTAATATAATTTCCGACTTCAGTACTGATCAGATGTTATAAACTAGAAAGCTCTTCACTTATATAATGGTTCATAATTATGTCAAATGATGTTTTAACATCTGTGGGGTTATGTTTATTGTTGATTACTAATGTAAATAACCTTTCCATTTACTGAATGTATTGAAAGGTAGAAAGATGCTTGCTTTTGAATACAGCTTATAAGTTCCACTCACCATGTGACATATCAGAGCCATGTTGTTTTTCTAGTATTAGTTTAGAACGTTAGTGTTCGTCTTGGAATAAGATAGCCAACGTCCATTCATTCAGTTTTTGGAGCCTACCATTTCTTGTTTGCTTCATTAATGCCTTGGTTTTTGACGGTTAGACAATGAAGCAATCTGTTGTTAGAAAAGTGAAATATTTTGGAGGTTTGGTTCGAAGAAAAATTCGGGAAGAATTTATAGGGGTTTTGAGAATGCCATTGATTAGCTCTACATTCATGTTGTAAGTGATAAGACAGGGTGTTTACTATCATTAGAACTAGCAATATGTCTCCCAAAAGTTGTGATTTTTCTGATGATACAACACTTTATGTTAGGTCTAGAGAACTTGTAAAAATTGCATTCTGGAATAACCACCACAGGAACACAAGGGACGCTTTCAGATCTATGAACAATTTTTATTATTGGCATGCATCCACTGAAGGGGGAATACTGTGAATAACATGAAATTATATCGGATCAAAATTTGAATGTATCATTCTCTGATATTTTATGTTTAAGAGAGGTTATAGAAAATTATACCATTTGAGGGTGGTGCTACAATCGTAAGTCCATGCTACTTTTTGTCCCGTACAATCCTATTTGTGCAGAGAGCATTATGCATGTAGCTGTCAAACAGGTACATGCCTTTAGTTGGACCACTATATCAATGTGTTCTTGCTGACTATTCATTTTCTTTGAGCAGGTGTTCACATAGAATGCCAATAGTTTGTCAAATCTCAAACAACTCTTTGAGAAATTTACCCACCAGCATTGCTTTGGAAAGATTTTTCAGTGAAACGACAAAATGACATTCATGCCCCTTTTCGGTTATGATTCTTTTCCAATTGTCTCACATTTATGTTTTAACTAATCAATTAATTTGTTTTATTTTAAGATAGAAGCTTGAGATGTTACTTTATTTCAAGTTGAATAGGTAATTTTATATCAGGATGTATTTACACATGGAGTCATTATCCTTCTATTATCGACTCGAAGGATTTCTCAAGGCATCTAAGGTAGGAAAAGAGTGGAAAGAGGCATATGAGGGAAAACAACAGATAATAACCTTCTTTCTTATGGCGAACGCATACAAATGATGGCGAACTAAATATGTTACCATAGATTGACTGGTGGTTCCTGTGCCACTTCAGTAATCCATTCTTCCAGCTTCAGAAAGTAAATACGACTGGTCTAAGCACAAACCCACTCACTGAAACAAGCAAGACCATGAATATCTAAGTTCATATAGTGGAGCCAGCTAATATAGAAAGACTCATATAGAAGATTCCCATATTAAGGGTCCATATTGGGATAAGCACCAGGGTTGGATGGTTCCAGTCGATCTGAAAAATGACCATAAACACATATTGAATCTAGTCGAGCAACAATAAAATTAAAGTATTCCAGTGGGTATATAAAGTTAATAGCAATTCTCAAAATGACGACTCCCACCCAATCATCTGATTTGATCTCATCCATAAGTTCTGGCTGAATCCATAGGGTAGTTACCACGCACGCCACGACAGTTGGATCCTGAACATTGCGAATGCTGCCACAGGTGGTCATTCCATATCATTTAATTCACTAGCATTATGTTTCAGGATTAATCCTCCTTTGTTGCTCCTTTTTCATTGTCATATTTCAGGTTCATATGTTGGATATGTTGTTTTTTTACCAGGTTGCACCATATTAATTTCAATTAATAGCCAAACAGTGTTGCTTCCAAGTTGGGTTACGCCTTCATCACTTGTCCTTCAGCAACAAATTTTTATTTTGGTGCAACCTTGCCTCAATATGTCTCAAGTAATATGGAACATGAGACAACTGTATATATCATACATCCGCAGGAGAACCAGGATCACATTGATTGCAGTCGGTGGCACAGTGTCGTGGAGGTGGCGGGAGGGGAGCGGCGTGGCAGAGGCAATCGACGCAGGGGAAAGAGGAGTCCAACGGCAGGTCGAGTTCCGGACGGGAAGTCGTCGTACGTGAGGTTGTCGGACGGGCCCGAAGCTGTCCGATCATGCCGGAGATTCTTCCATTTCGTAGAATGGAAGACACTTTTGTTCCTTATAACTTATGACGAGCACGGATTCTTCGATAACATTCCCAACCTTGATGGCATTATCGGCTCCAACCCCTTCTTTTTCAAATTTGATATGTTAGGGGTTCGAGTGCCCACTATTATGATTTCGTCGTGGATCGACAAAGGAACAAGTTTCAACTCTCTCTCTTAGATATCATCCACCCTTCTTCATTTGTTGTTCTTTTGATCAAAATCTTCATCCATAATTCAAATTTCTTTCCATAAGATAACTGGACATTGCAATAGTACATGGACGCAGTTTGAGCATTCATCCGTATTTGCAATGGTCAAGAAGTTTTTCAATCTCAAATTCAGTTTCCTCATAACTAGGAGAGACGCGTGGGCTGGAACTTTTGAAGGTGTCTTACAAAAGCCCAACAACTGAAATAAAAATAAAGATATAAGAAAGAATAGTGATAAATATATTTAGTGGTCCATTTCATAAGCTTTCACAATCATTATTTCTCAAATTATAGCCATGCTGTTGGGAAGTATATGTCTATCATTAGATTTAAATAAATATAAATCCAATCGTGGATATATACTATCCAATCCACATTAATGAAGCTATAGCATCTGAAATCGAAAAACCGTAGTCTAACTACACTGTTTTTTAGCCCTAAAAATCATGGAAATTCTGGTAAGATTTTAAGAAAATCCGGCAGATATTTTTGTAAATCCATGTTGTAACTGTCAAACTTTAATATTTTGGGTGCCCTAGAGGTTCTTGATGGTGCTGAATCTATTTCCACCATCAAAATCATGATTCAAACACTATTACTGTAAAGTTTTCTTAAAATTTTTTTGCTCGGATTCCGGCCAATTTTGGTTGTCTGGACAATTCGTCCGTCTCGTTAGACAACTCCAATGGAAAATATGTATCGCCCACACATAATTGGTCTGCTCAAGCGGAGTGTTCGACAATTCTTATTCTGGAAAATATATCTGGGGCCTCGAAAAAACATGTTTACAACGATTCTTACTCTGGAAAAGATATCTAGGGACCCAAAAAACATGTTTACAGCTCGGCTGCCCAGCCATGCTCACACGGAGTTGGAACACTGTGACGGTCATATCTTACTCTGGAAAATCTGTTCATAATCACTGGTTTAGATGTTTGGGCAAAACCAATATATCACACCATTATCTTCGCTTTTCCACACTCAGACCAAGAATCATACATACATAGGTGCTTTGTGTTGTTGTAATCCATCCAGTATTTTGATCTTTGTTGCTTCTTTTGGCAAGGTGGGTATCTAAACAATGGCCAAGCTATCCACATTCTATGGCTTGATTTCCCTTTTTTCCTTGTTTGGTGTTGCCAATGCACATGCTGGACATAATTTCTACATTACGGGCAAGGTTTACTACGATAACTGTGATGCTGGATACCCCACCAGGATTTCACTTGCTATCTCTGGTAAGCCAACACTCATCTTGAAAAGTTTTTCAATTTGTTTTGTAGTTATTGTAGATTTTTTTCATGTGGGCAACTGCATTTTCTTGTTGAAAATATTTGAAATAATAGATTTGGTGCTGAAGAATAGATCTAGTGTTAAGATTCTCCATGTGCAATTCCCTTTGTGATTTTCTGAATAGATCTATATTCTTCCCTTTTGCTATTGTGTTCACATTGCTTTCATTTTCTACAATGTAGTTTTTAAGAGAAATTTGGATCTCATATACGAGTGCGTAGGATGGACAGGGCAAACCTATGTTTGGTTCTGATGTTTGCAATTTGAGTGTTTTGTAGGTGCCACTATAGTTGTTGAGTGCAAGGATGGTGCTGGTCAGAGATTTTTCTATAATGAACAACGCACTGGCAATGATGGTCTTTTTAATATCAATGTTTAGGGTGAGCATGAGCACGAAGCCTATGAGGCATTTATAGTGAGCAGTCCAACCTCATGCAACCTTCAAACTAATAGCAACCGCAGCACAGTTTACCTAACCCACAACAATGGGATCAATTCTGACAAAAGGAAGACTAATCCTTTCCCCTTCAAATCTACAACAAACCACCCTGCTTGTTAAGTTGTGTTGACAGAATATAACATATATAATGACCTTGACTAGGTTTTTATTGCCTCTCTATGCCTTTGTGTCGGTTTTCGGGTTTTAATGGCTTCTTTCTATTTTGGATTTTCGCTGAGTCACACTATTATTTCTCATGGGTTCTCCTGCTTGATAATCTATGCCACCAGTGAATATAAATACAAAATGTTGTCGTGTTTAGGTGGACTATTTATCTATGAAAGGAAAACAATGAAATAAATTGACATGCTATGAGATGGATATACATTTCCATGTTATGAGAAATTGACATGCATTTCTATATACTACTTTGCAAGCTACAGAGAAGAGCTCCATCTGCATTCAGCTTCTATGTATTGAATCTAACGGTGTCTTATTTTCGCATCTCTCTTTCTCCAAAACTGTGCACTTGTGGTGACTGTCATGAATATCAATGACCAATGTTGGAAATTGGAAATAAACAACAATTGAATGTGTTTCCCTCTTTACAACACAGAGAATGAAAATATGTAGAAAATAACAATTCACACAAACAGAGAAAGAACACAGGAGAGGATTTCTTCTTCTATTCAACTCTCTAAACATATGAAGTTACATTCTTTTTAATAAAAAATGGTGGAGCCTGTAAGTTTAATGCAATTCAATGAAGAAACAGACGTATAAAAACCTGATCGTCCTACTGCTCTATTTTTCTATTTCTACACGAAACTGCGTACAAAACACAAAAAGTCGGACTTGAAATATTATAGGTTTCGACTTTGAAACCACATCACATCTGGGCCTTCATAAGAAATCGAATTTCGACGATTTTAACATTTAACTGGCGCATACTGGAAAACTTAAAAACTTGCGATTGCAATGTGCGATAGCAATATCACATCGCAACTTAAACACTTTAACTTACAGGTGTTATTCGTTGATCTTTCCGATATGCGATTGTGATCGCATCATAACTTAAATATAATAACTTGCAGGCGCTTCTGTGCACTATCCGCCTGAGCTTGAGACGTGCGATTTGTGGGTGCATCGCATCACAAATAAAATAACTTGTGGGACGCTAAAGGTAAGTCAGAAGATATGCGAAGTGCGAAGTGCGGGTGGTAAAAAGGTAAACGGAAAAACATGCAAAGTGTGAAATTAATGTTTTGCAATGTGCGATGATGATGTTGCATCACAACATCGCAAGTTTTGGTGCGGGGCTTTAAACGGTAAATGTTAAGATGTGCGAAGTGCGGTATGCGATGCAGTAAACCGCAGGAAGTGCGAAATGGCGGAAAGGTAAGGAATAAAAAAATAAAAAAATTTGTGCGTGGATTGATAATGCGGCAAGGTATGATGGGTCCCACCGAATCGCATCGGTGGAAACTTAAGTTTTGGTGAAGGATTAAGAGGTAAACCTTAAAATTTGTAGGTTGTGAACTGTGTGAAAAAAGGTAAGTATACGGCAGGAAAAAAATAATGCAGAGTAATGGCTGCGGTACTCTGTTTCTGAACATTGTGGAGATTGCGTGAGGCAAAACAAAAACCTGTGGATTTGAATCTCGAGCCTTGTCCTTCCCTACAACAAAAAAATCAATTGAAGTGTGCACTGCTGCCAGTTTTATTCATGGCAGTGGTTGGGAGTATTTCCAACACTCCCCTTTAATCACAACTACCACCATCAACTATTCCCAAACATTTTCTAAGATAAACAAAGCTTTTCTATCCCAATGTCTTATTGAGAATATCTGCAAATTGTTCCTCTGTCCTGCAATGCTGCCACACAATTTCACCATTGTTAACTAATTCCCCTATGAAATGGTATTTGGCATCAATATGCTTTGTTCTCTTGTGGAAAACATAATTCTTTGACAATGCAATTATTGAATTGTTACCATAGAAAATTGTGGTTCCTTTGTCTTGTTCATGACATAAATCCCTCAGCATCCTTCTCATCCAAACTACTTGACATGTTGTTGTTGTTGCTGCTACATATTTAGCTTCTGATGTTTATAATGAAACTATTGGTTGCTTCTTGGAAGTCCATGAAATGGCTCCCAATCCAAAATGAATAACATACTTTGATGTGCTCTTTCTGTCATCAACACTTCCAGCCCAATCACTGTCAGTGTAACCAATTAACTTAAAATCATCAGTTGCAGAGTATAGAACATCGTACCCCTTTGTTCCATTTACATACTTCAATATTCTCTTGGCTTCTTGCCAATGTGTCTCCTTGGGTGTCTCCATCATTCTGGATATCAAACTTACTGCCTACATTATATCAGGGCTAGTTGCAGTCAAATACATTAGACTCCCAACCATGCTTTTGTACAATGTCGGATTGACATTCTTGTTGTAATCTTCCTTGCTCAATTTCAACCCCATGACAGTTGGAGTTGATGATGGCTTGATGTTCTGCATATTGAACCTTTTTAGAATCTCTACAACATACTTTGCTTGGGAGATAAAAATTCCCTTTTATGTTTGCTTTACTTCTATGCCCAAAAAATGTCTTAACAAACCCAAGTCATTCATTTCAAACTCACTTTTCATGACTTCTTTGAAATAAAAAATGAGAGAAACATCACTGCCTGTAAAAATAAAATCATCTACATACAAAACAACAATAAGAATTTTACTGTCATTTTCTTTGATGTAGAGTGTGGGTTCACCATCACACTTGTTGAACCCATTTTCCATCAGGTAAGAATCAATCTTGTTGTACCATGATCGTGGTGCTTGCTTTAGCCCATAAAGAGCTTTCCGCAATTTACACACCTTTTGTTCTTGGCCTTCTATTTCATAGCCAGGAGGTTGTTCAACATACACCTCCTCTTTCAACACTCCATTCAAGAATGCTGACTTCACGTCAATTTGATAAACTTTCCATTTTTTTTGTGCTGTTATTGACAATACTATCCAGACTCTCTCCATCCTTGCAACTAGTGCAAAGGTTTCCTCATAGTCTCTTCCTTGCTTCTGCTTGTATCCTTTGACAACTAGCCTTGCTTTGTGCCTTTCTATCTTGCCTTCAATGTTGCTTTTGGTCTTATAGACCCATTTCACTCCAATAACTTATTTTCCTTGTGGGAGGTCCACTAACTCCCATGTGTTATTTATTTCTATTACTCCTATTTCTTCATTCATTGCTTCAATCCACTTCTCTTCTTTGAATTCATCTTCAAAATGGATTGGGTCATCTACATGACAAAATAATGCAAATGAAGAATTTAGACCAGCACTATTATCAACTTCTTCTTACTCATAAATTTCACTTAAATTCCTAAATCTTGATCTTCTTGTATTTGGTGAAGATGTGCTTGGAGTGGCACTTGAACTCGAGGGAGTTGTTGATCCCTGTGGTGTGCTTGGAGAAGCACTTCCTTGGTTTCTCAATGTTGTTCTATTGCTTGCTTGTGGTGTGCTCTGTTGAGCTTGTGTGGGTGGAGGAGGAGCCACCGTTGAGGAGTTACTTGCTGCAGTCCATTCCTCTTTCTCTTCATGAGACATACATTTCTTCACATTTACTGTCTTCTCTAGCTTCCATCCCATGCTTCTTATTCTATGAACATCTCTGTTGATTATTACTTTCCTGGTTGATGGATTATAGAGCTTTTAAGCCTTTGATTCATCACTATATCCAAGAAATATACATTTCTCCCACTTGCTTTCCAACTTATTCCTTAACTTATCTGGGACATGTGCATATGCCACACATCCAAACACTATCATGTGAGTGACAAATTGCTTTGTTCCACTCCATGCTTCTTCTAGAACTCTGTTCATAAAAATTTTTGTTGGACGTGTATTTATGATATATGTTGCACAAGAGACACCTTATGCCCAACACTCATTTGTCAAATGCTTTGCCTTCAACATACTTATTGACATGTCCATGATGGTCCTATTATTTCTTTATGCTACACCGGTTTGCTGAGGTGTATACCTTGTAGTAAATTTATTGTGAATTCCAAGCTCCCTGTAGAAACATAGGAAGTATTTGGAGATATATTCTCCACCCCTATCAGTTCTCAACACTTTTATGTAGTGTCCACTTTGCTTCTCAACAAGAGATTTGTAGTTGCAGAACCATTCAAACACTTCACTTTTATGTTTTAGGAAATATACCCATGTCTTCCTTGTGTAATCATCTACGAATGTCAAAATATAATGGTTGCCACCTAATGATGGCATTTGCATTGGTCCACATACATCTGAGTGGAAAATATCCAAAGGTGCCTTTGCCCTTATACTCTTTCCCGATAGAAATGATTCTCTGTGTTCTTTTCTCAAGATGAAACCTTCACATAGGTTGTCTGGTTTCTCTATGAGTGGTAATCCCTTTACAATGCCTTTTCTATGCAACAAATTCATACCTCCGAAATTGAGATGACCAAATCTCAAATTCCATAACCAATTCTCATCTTTCACTTCTTCTTGAAGGATTTCTTGTGTGACAACTTTTACAACACCTCCTTCCTTCAAGTTTGATCTCATCTTGAGAGGAAAAATTCTATTGCTTGTCATATGCACTTTTGCAATGAGCTGTCTACTTGGAGGTTTATCCCTGATTGTGCACACATCATTTTTAAAAAACACATTGTATCCATTTTCATGAGCGATCCAATGCTTAGAAGGTTACATTTCAAACCAGGGACATAATAAACATTTGTTATGGACTTCTTCTCTTCCTTCTTTGTTTAAACATTTTCTCTCCCTTTTCCCATGACAGAGACTTTGCTATCAGTCCCCAATGTCACTTCAGATTTTACACTTTCATCTAGATTGGAAAACATTGCTATGTTTCCAGTCATATGGTTACTACACCCTGAATCTAAGAATCATATATCTTCTTGTTTTCCTTGTGCTACATTACAAGCTAACGACAAAATTTCATGGTTCTGATTTTCTTTTGTAAAATTTACACTTGGTTTACTACCCATGTCATTTTTCTTCTTTCTACATTCATTTGCATAATGAACATACTTTTTGTAATAATGAAATTGGACATGAGATTTATCATACCTCTGTCCTTGTGCTTGATTCTAGCTTGAGCCTTGGCTTGAATTCTAATTGTTGCCCCTTCCACTTGTGCTTGCAAGGCTGCTTCTTTCAACTCTGTGTGGGCTTCTTCCTCTTCCTCGATATTTTGATCTTCCTTGACCAAAAGACATTTGTGTCTTAAATGCATTCTCTAATGAGGATTTTGTTGCTATGTTCAGTCTGTTCTCATGAGATATCAGTGATGCATGAAGCTCATCCACTAAAAACTGTGATAGATCCTCTGTCTCTTCTATGGCCACAACTATGGCATCAAACCTTGATGGTAGACTTCTTAAGACTTTCTCAACTATTCTCCTTTCTTCAAGTGTCTCTCCATGACACCTGATTTGGGTAACCAACCCAATCACATGTGTAAAGAATGAGTCTATATTATCATACTCTTTCATAAAAAGAGTTTCGAATCTCTTCTCAGCATTTGAATTTTTGTTGTCTTCACCTTTGCCATGCCTTGGTAGGCTGTCTGGAGGGTATCCCATGCCTCCTTGGACTTCGTTGCTGTTGAAGCCCTTGCTAAAATACTCTCATGTACTTCTTGAAAGATATAGAAGAGGGCTTTGGAGGCCTTCTTCTTATTGTCCCTCAAAAAATGTCTTTCTGCTTGTGTCAAAGCATTATATGTTGTTGCATCTGCTAGTTCTTGGAAACCATTCTCCACTAGCTCCCAAATATCTTGTGAAGAAAATAGGGCATTCATTGTAATTTCCCAATAATCATAATTCTTACCATTGAAATGTGGTAGTTGAGGATTATTCAGACTTGTCCCTGCTGCTGCCATCTTGACTGTCTAAACAAAACCTTCTCACTGTTGGAGCATCCGCTTCTCAAATCAACCTTTCAGCTTATTCAGTAAAGAGCTCATTATTTCACTAAGAGCTTAGACCTACTCTGATACCATGTTGGAAATTGGAAATAAACAACAGAGGGATGTGTTTCCCCCTTTACAACACAGAGAATGCAAATATGCAGAAAATAACAATTCACAAAAACAAAGCAAGAACACAGGAGAGGAATTATTCTTCTATTCAACTCTCTAAACATATGAAGTTACATTCTTTTTAATTCAAAATGGTGGAGCCTGTAAGTTTAATGCAATTCAATGCATAAATGGACGTATAGCAACCCGATCATCCTTCCACTCTGTTTTCTATTTCTACATGAAACTGCGTACAAAACACAAAAAAACGGACTTGAAATATTATAGGTTTCAGCTTCGAAACCACATCGCATCTGGGCCTTCATCGCAAATCGCATTTCAGTGATTTTAACATTTAACTGACGCATACGGGAAAACTTAAAAACTTGCGATTGCGATGTGCGATGGCATGATCGCATTACAACTTAAAAACTTTAACTTGTGGGCACTATTCATTGAGCTTTGTGATATGCGATTGTGATCGCATCACAACTTAAATATAATAACTTACAGGCTTTTATGTGCACTATCCACCTGAGCTTGTGATGTGTGATTTATAGGCGCATCACATTGCAAATAAAATAACTTGCGAGGCGCTAAAGGTAAGTCATAAGATATGGGAACTGTGAAGTGCGGGCGGTAAAAAGGTAAACGGAAAAACATGAGAAGTGTGAAATTTATGTTTTGCGATGTGCAATGATGATGTCGCATCGCAACATCGCAAGTTTTGGTGCGTGGATTTAAATGGTAAATTTTAAGATGTGTGAAGTGTGGTATGCGATGCGGTAAACCGCAAAAAGTGTGAAAAGGTGGAAAGGTAAGGAATAACGAAATACAAAGATTTGTGCGCAGATTGGCAATGTGGCAAGGTATGATGGGTCCCACTGAATCGCATTGGTGGAAGCTTAAGTTTTTGTGAAGGCTTAAGAGGTAAACCTTAAAATTTGTGGGTTGCAAACTGCCGGAAAAAATGTAAGTATACGGCAGGAAAGAAATAATGTAGAATAATGGCTTCAGTACGCTATTTCTAAACATTGTGGAGATTGCGTGAGGCAAAACAAAAACCTACGGATTTGAATCCTGAGCCTTGTCCTTCCCTGCAACAAAAAAAATCAATTGAAGTGTGGGCTGCTGCCAGTTTTATTCATGGCAGTGGTTGGGAGTATTTCCAACAAGAGAGATGCTAAAGTGTGATCAAAGTGGAGGGATCCCTATGTTTCATTAGATTGTGCAGAAATAGACATGAAAGTCATTTTAATCTGAGTGTAGCTTTTAATATATCTTTGCCCTGGTTATTTTCTAGGATGAATTGTTATATTGTCGATCAATAGTGTGGAAAAACAAGATTTTCACGTTTATTACAATGGATATTGAATTCTACAAGAAGACTTTTCTTGTTTTTTATAGTAACTTTTTGCATGTGTATTGCATTAAATTGGTTAAAAGTGGTGATACAAAAGTACAGGTTTAGTTTTGCACTGCTGAAAGAACATGTATGTATCCTACTAAATCTTGAAGTTTTAGAGATAACATCCAGTTTCTGTAATCAATGGATCCTGCAAAACAACTCCTTAAAATCAAGGAAACTTTTGTGCTAACATCAAGTTTCAAAACCTTTTTTATTTCCTTACAACTCTTTAAAGAATAATATAAAGATACTGGATTATCTTTGCACTACATAAAGGATTCACATGAATCCTGCTAAATTTGGCAGCTTCTGTTTGGATCCTGCAAAACCTCTTAGCTTTTCAAGATCAAGAGATTGGTTTTATCCTCTCAAAACAACTGATACAAATCCCCTCCAAATCAGCAAGCCTTCAAGATTTCGTTGTAACCAAGGGATTGGTTATACACTTCAGAAACGCCTCACATGAATCCTACTAAATATTTAAGCTTATGCATTAACATCAAGATTCTATAAGCAATATATCTTGCCAAATTTTTGAATTTTTTCATATCAAGGGATTGGTTTGACACTTGAGAAACGACTGACATGGATCCTGCCTAATATCTAAGCTTGTGCTTTAGTATTAAGTTTCCATAATTTGTAGATATTATCAGGAAATCAAACTTACTAGGGAAGGGCCATAGACAATCAAAATAGGCGTCCTTAATTGTAGTTCATTGGCTGGCTTATGGAGGGCCATAGTGTAATATTCCCAATTAGCGATGAGCTAGTTGGAATATTCAATTTTGTTTTGTTTCCTTTTTAATGAATAAGAGGACAATGGAGGTCCATAATTCTCCTTAATGATGAATAAATCAATGCCAAATTTGAAAGAGATAAATCTTGGCAGCTTAATTGAGCACCCTTTGGTGTGAAAAGGGGTTTGAACACCTTGACTGGGTCAACCTTGACCAAATCAACAACGTTATCATGGAGGAGTGGTCATCAATGAGGGACAACGCAGTTTTAGATGGAGATTATTTGTGTGGAAGTAGTGTCATTATTGGATGGGGCTTAGGGTTTGCAAGCTCATATCTTATTTAAGGAAGAGGATGGCATCCATTGTTCATGATGTTATGTTTTATATTATTATTTTGATATGGTATGTTTAGACTTGTTGATTTCTTCAACTGTTTAACTAAGATTGCTGGTGTTGTTTAACACAGGGTGTTCCTGGGCGGGAATCCCACCTATTTACTTGAGAGGCCTCTTGGGAGAGTATTGCACTACATGGTCCACTATCTGACATCAGGCCAAGCTATAGTTTGCTTCTACAGCACAAATCATGTTGAGGGTTTGGTTGTGTTGTAGGGTGCAATAGTGGAGGGATGAGAAACCCAGCTTCTGAGTTTGTTTTCTAGTGGAGGGAGAAAACCTTCATCCGAGAGGCTTGTGAGGTAGACTCTTGAGCCTCATTTCATCCTCCAGCAGCAGTCTAAGGCACTACTATTAGTTACAGTGTATTTTTCTGAAGAAACTGCGTTATTTCAGTGTGCAGTTGTAGCAGAGGGTTTGGAGCCCTAGTTGGGGGAGATAGATCTTTAGTGAGTGGACCAGC
>CM076570.1:160994390-161219706 GCA_034641835.2 Pinus albicaulis
TTGCAACAATTAGCTTGACCAAAGCCTGTGTTTCTGTTCTTTGCGCCTCTGCATGTGACTCAAGTTAGTAGCTATGGGAGGTTCGGCTATCAGACATGAGCCTGGTTCGATAACTCTTCTTGAATTGTTCCCGGAGGCCTACCAAATTTTTCAGCAGGCAGGATGGACAACATACTTTGAAAGGTTAGGAGAATTTGATCCTCATCAAGTTTTAGAGTTTGCGCAGAATTTTCAGGAAGCCTACTCAGTGGTTCAAGGGGTCCGAATTTCGGTCATAGAGGAAGATATAGCACAAGTTTTAGGGTTTCCGGTTACAGGTGCTCGCTGGTTCAGCAGGAAACAAGTCATTTTAAATGCGTAGCAAGACTTTCTTCTTCCAGAGGAACGAATTGAACATAAAGGCCGCGGTATAAGTCTGCATTCATTACCTCGCCCATGGCCAATAGTAGTTGAATTCATCAAGCACTATTTGACATGCGAGGGGCGTTACCAGGTAGTTTATCAACACGACTTCGTTTTACTGAATCATTTGCGGCATGGTCGATTAGTTAATATTCCTTATTATCTGCTTGGTTGTATCAAAAACATGTCATATTACTGTAGACGGGTAAAATTCCCATTATTATCCCTTACCCATCATCGCTTATGTTAGGGTCCCGTGATTTGGCCGATTGGCTAGCCAAATGACGATGTAACATCAAACCAAGCTTTGGAGCCCAAGGACCTAGCCTTCCTGGACTCAGAGAGGGCTCTCTCTATATGTGTAGAAGATGTCAGTGTGTTTACTTGCGATGTTCTGATATTAGGCTAGTTATGAAGTTTTAGTTTTTAAGATTGTGAGGGATGAAACTGATCAAATACATAAATTGGATGACAAGATGTAGATAAATTGGGCTATGGGGTCAAACAGATCAAGGAAGCTATGAAGTAATGATGTAAAGCTGCTGTAGGGCCGATTTGATTCACAGTAGAAGGGATCTCTGGGCAAAATGGATTAAATGAACAATAAGTTGGTGAAAGACAAGGGATTTCAAGTGCAAACTAGTTAATAGCAGACATAAACATGTAATAGCGAGCCATTAATCATGCTAGGAATAACTATAAGCTAATCAATACCTAGAAATCAAACATTCAAGCCATACATAGAGGTATATGACCCTCTAACTTCGGGAAAAGGCTATCAGACTTTGGGGAAAACACATGAGACAAACTAACAACTCATAAACTATGCCGGAACGCCTAAAAATAGTCTCTAAGTCATTGGGCACTTGGACGAATAAGTTTTCATAGTTTTAGGCAAAGGGCTAGATCGGGACTAGGCCTCCTTGGTTCAACAAAATGATCAACAAATCAGTCAAAGAGAAAGTTTTATGGACAGAACTATGGGCAGCTGATAGGTAGGTAGGGCAAACCATACATCCTACTCAACATACATGGAACTGATGAATAAAACTTAGCAACAATACCTTAGATTACTAAAGAGCAGCTAAGAATTCTTTAGCATAACTAAGGGAGAAGAAAACATCAAGCTATGAAGATTCGGGGATTTTGAGGTGCCTCCATGGGCATGTCTCAAAATCAATCTTTACTGATCTATAGCAGCAAGAAAAATGAAATATGAGTGAAAACTAGAAGACAAAACAACATTAAGAAGCACTATACCATTCTACCATGTCAAGGAATCCATCAACAAGCCTTCAACATTCCTCAAAAGCATCAAAGAGGCAATCCAAACATCATAACTCAAGTGTATTCTTCAAAGCTCATATGACCAATGCATTAATTCTTCTCTCAAGTTCAGCCTCTGATTTACAATGAGAACCACGGAATAAATAGGCTTGAGGGAGGAAAACCTCATGGAGCAACTAGCTATCCCATTGGCCAAGTCAAAATATCTAAACTTGTCCTTGAGGCTTTGCAAAGCCCAAGGCACAAAATATCTAATAAAATATCTAAAAAACTGCTAAAAATGGAAATTATATTGACTTTACATGATTTTCCCATGATAAAAATAGCTTAACGCACATTTGGGAAAAGCAGATTTTTGGAATTCAAAAATTACAAAAATACTTCATATTTATGCCTGAAAAAGGTCCCCTGACTTGCTGGATGCAAATGGCAGCCTTCCCGATGTCGAAATGAGGCTCATGATGGCTCGTTGGAAATCTCTCTGTGTCTGATTTCCAATGCAAGTGGAATCACCTCAATCTGATCTCTGAAAGTCCCTCAAAACTGTACCTGTGTGCAAAAACCCAGAAAATAGCAGGCTGCTGATAGGGCGGGCAGAATGTGCAAAATGAGGCTGTTTTTCGCCAATTTGGAGGGGCGAATGATCTTCAAATCGCTGGAGAGCTGCTCATGAAATTATGGAATCCATTGGTATCACCCTCCTCCCTTGACGACTCTTCAAACTGAAATGGCGCATTTATGAGTTTTTGGCGAAAACCCCAAAAATGCCAAAAAACAAAAAGTTTTCGAAACAGGCCCAAAATTGGCATGTATGACCCTCAAAGGTCCATAGAAACATGTTCCGAAGCTGAAGCTAAAATATCGAGGGCTGATATGCTTTTTGCCTCTTTCTGTGCTAGGCGCCTCTCCTTCAATTTCTTCAATTTTTCTTGTGCCACCTTCAATTTGCGCCTGGCGAATTGGTTTAGCTTCTGAAAGTGAAGAGTTCTCTTTCTCTGTAGCTCAAGGTCCCTGTTTGCCTTTTCAAGCTTTGTCTCCAAATGCTGGTTAGCCCTCTCAAGCCAAGCTTCCTTGTTTTCCTCAATTTCCCGCTCAAAGAGGGTAGTGAGAGGAAAAGCTTCGAATTGAGCTTGTTCTTCAGCCTTCTATTTCTCCAAGGCTCTCCTAAGCCCGATGGTTCTAGGCCTCTTTCGCCTAGGTTGGTCCTCCTCTTCTTCATCATCAAATTCGCCAATAAGCTCTTCAATTCTTACTTGCGCCTTTTCTGCCTCCTTTTTGTACTTGATGGCCCTTGCCTCATGAATCGCTGCATGAAATTTCATTTGTTTGTTCTCAACCTCCAAGAAATGATTGAAATTCCTTGCCTTTTGGAGATCTTCTTGTAACACCTCAATTTGACCTTCTTTGTGAATGAGGAGATTTTCAAGGATGCGTGCCTCATTGTCGCTGTCATCACTTGGGATAGGGATGACAGCTGATTTACCTCTAAGCTTGGCGCTTTCTCCAACTGTACTTTTGCCTTTGAAGGCCAATCTAGCGCTCTTTCTCCTTGGCAAGCTTGAAGTTGTCTTTTTAGGCAATTTCCTCTTCTTAGGAACAGTTTTAGTCACCGTCAAGGAGGCAGCCTCAGCTTGCTGTCCTCCCTCAACATCCTGTTCAGCTTGTGGCTCAAAAGATGTTTCAAGTGTTTGCTCAACCTGCTGCTCTTCAACCTCTATCTGCTGTTGTCCTTCTTCCTGAATTTGATGTTGTTCATCAACCTCTAGCTGCTGTCCCTCTCCCTGAATTTGATGCTGTTCATCAACCTCTAGCTGCTGTCCAATGATATCTAACTGCTGCTGTCCCTCAAAATTTGGCTGCTGCTGCTCATCATCATCCTTTTCTCCTTGTGGCTCACTGCCCTCTCCTTCTCCTTGTGTACTTGGCTGCCCAGTGATCATCTTGAGTTTTTTAGGGGTAGGCCTACTGGATAAAGGCACTGGGCGATGGACAGGCTGAGTAGGAGACACATGAAAAGGAGGGACAGTGGCGAAATTGGCATGGCTAATGAATGACTCCCATGAAACTCCTTTCTTCTCCAGCTGGTGCAAGAAAATGATTTTGATCAAGGAATGGTGAAAGAGAGAAGGGATTTGCTGAGGTGGAGCTTTCTTTTGGACAGTAGCTGCCATTTTCTCTATGCTCTTGGACAAAAAGTATGGGAGGTTTAATTGTCTACTCCTCGTAAAATGCATCAACAAGCGAACATGATAGGCAAAGATTTGGCTAAACCTCCCTTTACAAGTGAAGTATCTCATTATGGCCTTCATCAGTGGAGCATAACTGTCAAGAAGATAAGAGAAAGGAAAAATAGCAGTGATGGTCTCCCTATGTTCCGGCTTGATGAAAAGTTTATAATCCTCCAGATTAAGATGTGCTTGCTTAAACCACTTTTCACCATGATACGGGATCTTAGTAGCCTTGGATACATACCTTGGGGAGATTTTGAAGTCAAGACCTGCAAGCTGGAAGTGTTTGTTCTTGAATCTCAAAGCGCACAAATGTGTAAGCGGTGAGAAACTCTTGACTTCCTCTATCCTCTGACAGAAATCAAGACAACCTACTTCATGGAAATTGAAAAGTACTGAGGGATGAGCATTGATTTCTTCTATGGAGATAGGCTCATATCTCTTATGTTGTCCGCCTTTGTGATCTCGTTTTGGAGGCATCCTGACTTTGAAACAAGCTTTGGAAGAGGCAAATTGCCTTCACTATATGAAGAATATTCTGCTGGATTGAAACTGGCCAATACACTGCTTGGATAGATATGGTCACTGTGGTTTGGATGAAATGCAACAATGCTTCCTTGAATAAGCTCTTCTGCACTTATTAACCACAATCTTTCAAATTTGGTTACACTTCAGCTATGTAACCTTCTTAACAATGGTACTATGTGTGAGGAACTGCTTTGTAGATTTTCTGTGCACAGTCTTGAAACAATCACCCCTCTGGTGACTTTACTAGAGGCCTGCTTGCACTTGTATTTTTGTCTTTGAAACCAAACTTCAAAATTATAACCCTGCTCTTTTAGGTCATTTACCTTGAAACATGCCCCTGTTAGCAGACTTCTATGGAGACCACACAGTGGGAAAAGAAAAAAGACCCTGTGGTTATGTGAAAAATTAGCCCACAGTGTTAAGGAAAACACCTTCTACTCATGAAATTTGAGAAGTCAATCATCATCTTTTTACATCTGGCCTCAATGTAAACTTGATTATAAACAAATGCCCCATCAGCAATAACCCTGCCTTCTGGAAAATGAACCTGTTTCACCTTCAGAAAACTCTGTTCAACAAACTTCGGAATGATATAGTGTAGTGCAGAAAAACAGGCTTGGTTTATGTGTAAAGTCAGTGCAACAGTGGTTTAGGAAACAAATCCCCTTCTTTGTGAGTTTAAAAGTCCACCAACACATCTATATTCCTGGCTTTGATGTTAAAAAACAACCATCAACCACCTCTGTCTTTTACTATGCTGTCATCTTTGGAAGCTCTCTGTTGATAAGTTTTCAAATAGTGAAAAACAGTGAAAAAGGGGCAGATTTCAAGAAAAGGCTTGCTGTGATAGGTGTTTTGGTGCCTTGTTCTTTAGAAATGGCCTTCCCTCTAAACATATCACAACCACAGTTTTTCAAAATGACACCATTCAGTGGAAGAAAAGCAGAACTGTGCTAGTTGATATATCAATGCACTATGGTTCTTAGAAAACACCTTCTTTTGCTTGTGAGTTTAAGAGAGCCACCCAAATACCTGTACCCTTGCCTTAATATCAACTGCAATTACTAAGCACTCTGCACTTTAGACAGTGGCCATTTTTATTTGTGAAGTTTTGAAAAACCAACACCACTTTGGTACCTCTGCCTTTAATGTCAAAATCTAACCATCAATAATCTTTGCTCCTCAGTGTACTGTGTATTTCTGGCTTCAAATGTTAAACTTGATCATCAACAACCGTGCCTAATCACCAACAACCCTGCCTTCAAGGTTTAAACTTTCATTAACAACCTCGGCCCTCTTTAAATTATCTCATCTCACTGTGTAGGAAACTGCGTTTGTTTTTTTAGCAAACTAGCAAGGTACGGGATTTTCAAACAGTTTTATCACCTATCAACACCTTGCATACGATGGGAGCTCATAAAAATACCTTGAAATTAGTAGAGGCTCGCTTGAGAGGGTGCAAGAAACCCTGGACAGCTTGAAAATGGGCGCGGTAACCTCTGGAGAAAACCCGTCGCGCCGGAGGAAGGTGTCGGGTGGAACTGTCGTGTGGTCGGGCGGGCACCTACAGGCACGTCGCGCCCGCCTACAGGCACGTCACGCCGACGTTAAAAACCTTCACAAAACGACGCCCAGGCACGTCGCGCCACATTCCAGGCCCGTCGCGCCGCCCTAAAACAGTGCAGAAAACTTCAATTCTTTTTGAAAACACGCTGTGATGCTTGGGAGCTGTGGCAATTGGTTTTTTGAACTTCGAAAGTGACTTATTTATTTCCCTATTCCATTCTTTTGACACTTTCAACCTCATATCATTTTCAAATAAATATCCAACGGTCATTTTGAATATATATATCCGCCCCTTTTTAAATGATACAAAACCGTGTTTATATCAGGTTGCTTTTTAAACAGTGATAATCCTTCAAATTTGCTTTGCCTACTCACGAAGTTACATACCTGTTCTCATAAGAGAGACATTTCAAAACCTCGACTTTGTCCCTCTTTTTGGCACTTTAGGTGACAATGTAAACAAAAGAAAGGTCATTCAAAAACTGTCAAAGGCATTTGAAAGCTGCTTTATCACTTACAGGAGACCACCGGTGCCCTTGCAGTTAGTTTGACAATCTTGATCCTTAGGTGATTTACAGGTTTCCTTCTGGACTGTAAGTGCCATTCCACTAGCTGTTTCTTTTTATAATAGGATTCTCTGCTTGACAACTCACTGTGTCACTTCCCTGCCACTGTTTATTTGATACTATATCCTTGTGCTAAGTCTGCCCTTTGAAATGATAACAAGTGTGTTTGTTTTTAAAACATATGAACAGTGGTGATTCATCATAACCAACTTCCTCTGCCTATTTATAATATTGAATATCACTCGCCTTCTCCATCAGAAAAACAAACTTGTAAAATATGACAACAGGGCCCTTGAGCACACAGTCTTTATTTTGTTCTGATCAGTGTATTAAAACCCTTTTGGTCAATAGCACCATTTCATGACTGGACATATGTTCACTGCCTACCTCTCTTGGTGATTGTTAGCAAAGAAGGGCTATTTCATAATGCACCAAAATATTTGAAAAGTTGTAAACACCCCTTCTTGAAAGGCGCCTCTTTTGGACTTTTGACATATGGTATTGTTTTGCTGCTTGACCCTTTCCTCAAGGAGAAAATCTTCTTTTTGATATCAGTGGCACACATATGCTCAAAATTGTCTCTTTGTCTATTCATAGCATTGCATACCTGTCATCATGCATTTTATGACTCAGCCTTGGTCATTGTTTTACTTTCCCAATGATAAATTGCTGCTTCTAGGTGTTTCACAAGTTTTTCTCTGGACTGTAAATACACTTTTTAGGTTGCATCCTTTCACCCTAGACTTCTTTGTTTGCTCAGAAGGATTTCCTTTGATTTCTGGATAAGTGGTCATGAAATGTCTTTAACCCTTTTTAAGTCAACTGCTCTTTTGGCATTCAAAGCATACAATATGTTCAATACCTTCTCCTCTCTACTGGATGGACTGTTGACAGATAGCTTTTTTGAAGAGGGAGATCAATACATTTATATCATAGACAGTAACACTTTCCTTCATTCAATTTCTTTGTGTCTTTTCCCTGCACTTTTGGACTTACCAGTTTTCAACCGCCTGCAGTGGTAAGTAAATCATTTGAACAGCATCAATCCAGGCATCACTATTTGCAAGCATCACTGTGCTTTTTGAAGGAAAGCTAGCCACAGTGACACTTTTCTAAGGTTGTTGAGATATTTGTCACTTGGCTTGTTCATCTCATGACCTGTTATATTGACAAAACTCTTTGTGACTATGAAGGTCAGTGCTTTCTTGAAAAACCAAGAACTTTCTCCTGCCTGTGTAATGGCATTGTTTATCATCTGTTCTGTTTGATCTTGTGGATAGACAGGGTCCTTATGCTTTGGAAAGTTCACTGATGACAGGCCTTCTAGAGTTTCAACCATTCACCTGACTTGAAAGTTTCAGATGATCTATTTTATCAGGCCAAACTCCCTTTCCTTTGAGCTTATCATATCTCCACTATAATCCTGTTATGGTCAGCAATTACATTCATGAAACCTGAAGATATTGTTTCATTGTTTTAGTAAGGGCAAACCTGGACTTTTGCAGCCTTCTGAATCAACTCTGGCCTGCGCCCTCTGCTTATGTATGAAGGAGGCGCCCTAACCCTCTGCTTGTAAATGAAGGAGGTCCTGGGCCTTGACAATTTACCATTTTGCTGAGACAATGGCGACCCTTTCTTACTGTGATTTTCATGCTGGAAAGAGCTGTAAGGTCCTGACGAGTGACCTTTGTTTTGCAGCTTCATCTCAGGCTCATAATACACTTAGAAGAAGTTGTTCCTCTAACTGTAAACTCAAACATTTACTCCATGATATGAAATATATTTCCTGTCTTTGTAGAACCATAGAACACAGTGAAAAACCTACTAGTCAGCTTGAGAATGGGCTTCATGCAGTGCTGAGACCTAGGGAATATGAGTGGCGTGACTTAAGGCTGTTTTTCAACTTCATTTGCAAATTAAGGGATCAGTCATGGTAGGTCTGCTGCAGATGAGGGCTTTTTTGGCTTTTTGATGATTGCCAAAGGTGAAATGTCCTAAACGCCACTTCCTAACATAGGGGAGACCTTTGAAACGGATGTGGATTTGCCTTTTAAAGCTGATGGGCAGACTAATAAGGCTGAGGTTAGATAGGATTGTTGACAAGGAGGTTGTGGTTTTGCCAGGGGTGGACTGAATAGGTAGAAAGGCGAAAAAGTTTTGGGAGGGTTTTCTGGATGACATATTGACATAAGGAAATCAGTTTCTAGAAAACTCAGCTGAAGATATAGTCATCACTAACATGCAAAAAATACTGATGGCTAACGGTGGCTCCATTTGGGGAGGGCAGCTCCTCGTCAGGAGGTGTCCAGAATTCAGATTTTTGGATTTATGAAGACCAGTGCCTTATCCATTGGCGCAAAATTTACCCTTCTCTTGATGTTATTTCTGAAAAGTGTCAGCATTTTTAACATCAATGATACTTCTACCTGCCCCACTATCTTTCCTAGCATTTTTTCTTCTGTTTGGCGCATTTAAACTAGCAGCCTTTTGACAATGCATATTTTTCTTTTTGCAAAAATGAAACTATCTACTTCTATTCTTATATCTGCCGGGAGTTCAGATTAAGCTGATGAACTCCTTCATTTCTCTACCTAAAACTAGATCGACTGTCAAGATTAAGCAGTTTGACAGGATTTCATTCTCTAATCTACAACATGAAATTTAAAAATGATCAAATCAGGATTAAGCAGTCTGATTTGTCATGCATTTGTGGCATAAAAGACAAGCTGCACACAAATGTTATTCTGCAATAAAAGGAAACTAGACAAGCGGGGCTAAGATGTACAATGTGTTTTTCATCCTTCGCTTCTCTCTTCGGTTCTGTTTTAAGCATGTGGAACCAGAATCTCTCCCTAATCTAAGCTCTGTGATAAGTCAATCTTACACAATGTTGACTATCTTGGCGCTCACTAACTTATCAGCAAATAAATTTAAACATGCTCAGCTATGATTAGGCAAGATAGCTGAACAAGACATTGAAACACTAGTAGCGGCATTTAGACTTGCTCGCTTTCCGAAAGACTATTTTTTGGAACATGGGGCCTTGGTTCTATCTTCACTTGCCCTCTTTTATGCTTTTTACTGTTTTTGATTTTTCTATTTTTTCAATATTTTAAACAATGGTATGTACAATGACTGAAAGTGTCTCAAACTCAAAAATCTTGGAAATGACGGAATTTCAGCATCTTATCCTCGTAAGGATCTCCTCTCACCCTAGGCCCACTTAACTCTTGAAAAGAAAAATTTGGGAAATTTTCTCTCTCTAACATGACATAGGGATTCATGCAAGAATCTCTAAACAGCCCGGTATCCTCCCTCTGTACCTCTCTAAATATCTGATTTCCACTCCTTTCCTTGTTGTATGCTTTCTTCAGGTAATGTATGTACTCTTGATAATTCTTGAAATAGATAGTGACATCATCAAGGTATGTAACAACACAGAAATTTAACACTGGGAACATGGCTTTCATGAACAGATTTCTGATATTGAGTGGTTTAGCAATTTTGAACTTGAAATCAGATTTACCTCCCGCAAACTGGAAAAAATCTTTAAGTTGTCTACTTTGTAAAGGAATTTGATGATTATGATCTGAAAGATGATCTTGCAACAGTACATCATTAGAAACATTTTCACTTGGTAAATCACGATCTTGAGTAGAACAAACATGATTTTGGTTATATGGAGATGCAGTATTATTTTTAAAATCAAAGCAGATTCTATGGCCATTATTTCTCTCCTTGATCATTTCAGTTTGTTTCAGTTCGCTGTGTTTGTTTCTGTTAAAGTTGTTCTTTGGGGAAAAGGTAGTGATACAATGTTTTCCTTTGTTTTTCCTGTAGAAACTGGTATTTTGCATGAGATTCCTGATTTTAGCCTTTCTAAGTTCTTCATGAAAAGACAAAATATGAGCCAATTTCAGTAGTTCAGGTATGCCGGGATTATGACTGTCATCCTTGCTCATAAAAAGTTTATTTGGCATTTTCTCAAGATGTTGAGCTACTGAGGTTATAGTCAAAGTTTTATTTGCAGTAGGAGGGTCACATGATGGTAAATCTTTGAGGTATGGTAGAAACATCAAACTACCTTTCTCCCGGGTTCCAAATAGGTTTATGATGTGAAGGTCTTCTAAAGCTTTTACCTGGAAGAAATTTCCACAAGTTACTGCTGGTGTTTGATTAAAGCTAGAGCAATTTGCTTGATAGTACATGAGAGTTTGTGCTTCTTGCTCTAACCCCACTTTGGAGAGGGGAAACTTACTTTCCTCAAGACACGGTTGTTCATGATCATGGTAGTTTTGAGCGTCCAGCTCATCATAAGGCACCAAGGATAACTGATGTGGTGGATCTAAGTCTATATCAGCTTCCTCTGATTCTTCCTCCAAGTTTACATCAATATGCATGATGAAAGAGTTTAAGTCGGAGCGCAAGGAACACATTGGAATGTTATCTGGCCTATCTTGGATGCTAATCATGTATTTCATGTGGGATTCACGGTAGAGTATCCTATTCTGACCAAACACAGGGATGGTGGCATATGACATGTCCAGTTGAATATTCCCTTGGAGTTTGGCTCCCCAAGATCTAGATAGAAGCATCCCATACTTGGGAGGAATGTCTGCCACTACTATAACCATGATTAGATGTTTCGTGGGTATTTGGGCCAGACTAAAGCAAAGGTCTTTGATCAAACCCAGGCATTGGACTCTGCTTGAATCAAATGAATACAAGTCTTTGTATGGTCTTGTGATTTCCAAGCCTAATCTTTCCATTACTACCTTCGGCATAAGATTATGAGATGCGCCGGAGTCTAGCATGGCATTGTGGAGGATTTGGTCGTGAATGTTTAAGCTAATGTAAAATGGAAGAGTAGCTCCTTCTTGAAATTTTCCCTCTACCTTTGGACCAAACAATACTTCAAGATTGTCATCAGTGAGATTAACAGTGTTTGCATCATTTCCTAGATTTAATACCTTTAGTACTTGGGATTTATAAGAGTTTTGGGCAATGAGTTCAGTAAGAGGCATGGTGATTTTGATTTTAGCGATTTCGCCTTCAAAGCTAAAAGGCACTTGAAGTAGATATGTTTGTTTCAGCTTTTTCAGCTGAGACCTTGTCTATGTTCTGAGCTTGTTGGCCTTGTTTAGGGATTTTGTTTTCCATAGTTGTTTTGGTGACCTTTGTAGAAGTATCAGGAGTATATGTGATAGGACTAGTTTGGGTAACTTTAGCTTGGCTTTGATCAGCCTTTTCAACCTTGATTTTGTCACTGCTTGGTGCTTTTTTGAGGATGGTATCTGGAGCTTTAGCAGTATCAGAGTTACCTCTCTTGACATTATCTTGGTTTCTTTTGCTTCTAAGGTCATATTGCCTATGGGCTTCTTCAATAGCATTTTGAAACTCTATGGCAGGGTCATCAAGATCCTCATAATTGGTCTCATCTTGATCAGGCGAAAAGAAGGCTTGTTCCTCTTCGGTGAGGTACACCTCACCTTCATTGTCAGACCCTATGAGGTTTAAATGATGTTCATCAAGAGGTTCTGAGTCCCTATCATCTTCTTCCACATAGTTTTCATTGAATGGTGGCCTGATCTGTTGGTCATTGTCCCTTTGTCTGTTTTGGGGCTGTTCCCTCCTAAAGTTTTGGTTTCGGTTTCTGATTGGAGGGTTTGGCTGGTTGTCCCTAACAGGAGCTTTTTCATTGATCTTTTCCCACATTTTAGCCATGGATTTGACTAAGTCATCTATTCTGGGATCTAGGGAAGGTGACGAAGTGGAGACTTCATCTATATATGTGACCTTTCTTTCTGATCTAGTTCTGGCTCTTTTTTCAGCTAAGTTGGCATCTGCTTTTATAGCTATTTGTTGCATTTCTTCCAAGGTAGGGGGATCCTTATCTCTTAAGTGATATGTCATGTCCGGATCAAACCCCTCAGGAAATTTTGCCAAAGCTAAACCAAGTGGAGGTTTGAAATGAGGTGGGAGGGAGTTATATACACTGTTGAACCTAGTACAGTAAGCTTGGACACTTTCTCCATTTTCCCGTTTTAGATTGTTATATTCTGACAGGATTTGAATGGGGTTTCTTCGGATTTCCCACCTATTTCTGAAGATTTGATGCAGTTTGGGGATATTATGGATACTGTTTGGAGCTAAGCTTTTGAACCATGCTTTAGGTTCACCACCAAGACTTTGGGCAAATATTCTCATTCGGACAGTCTCGTCTTGTACCTCTAGGTATTCATAAGCATCAGTCATTCTACTTATATGCTGTTGAGGTGTGGTGGTGTCTTCTCCGGTAAAGTGTGGGATCTTGTCTTGATATTTGTTTGGGAGAGGAGCTAAAGGTGGTGGCAACACCAAAGGTGCGTACCAGGCTGCCATGACTGGAGCTAATGGATGATGTACAAGATGAGGACTAGTAGGCTGAAATGAAGTGGTTTGAACAGGTGTAGCAGATGAACTTGGACTAGTGATCTGGTTTTGAGCAGATCTAGGATGATAGGAGCCAAATTGATAAAGAAGCTGGAAATCAGGAGGAGTGGTGGGTGAAGTTTCTCTAATAGGACTCTGTGATGGGTTTAGGGGTTCAAGATCGTCGAAGTTTATCCTACTATATGATTTGCTTCGGGGAAGAGCTTGTGATGACTCTAGTTTCGAAGGTGGATCTCGAAGGATATTGCGAGTTTTAGGTACAGATCTTGTTCTACGGATGGATCTATCGGTAGCTAGATGATTAGTTTCAGAAGCTTGCCACAGAATCTTTTCTGGGTCATCTACTATGAGAGGGGGATTTGGGTCTGGGTGGGATCTGGTATTGATTCTTCGTGAAGCCAGATTTTAGATCCAGAGCTTGGAGAGAGTGATATTGGTGAATGTTTTTTGGATGGGTGATTTTTCTAAAGTTATACTAAGGCGAAGGATGGTCAAAAATAGAAGAGATGGATTAGTGGAGTCGCCAGGTGGAAATGGGTTGCTGTTGTGAAGATAGCTATGGTCCACCACCAAGACTAATCTGAGAATGCTTTTTTTGGATTTTCTGAATATATGTGCATCCTATGGTTTGTTAAAGTATTCTAGACTTGTTTCAACACTTTGCTAGGGTGATGAGAACAAAAAGAGCTTACTCTAAAAAATGAGTCTATGGACTGCTTGCTTGTTTATGGTACCTAAGGACCAAAGAGTCTATAAGAGTTTGTTGGACTATTATGTACTCAGTGTCTTACCATCTCTCGCTATGTTGGTGAGTGATGGGATAGGTCTATCGGATAGTAGCCTAGAGTTTGGTGAAATAGTAAGGCTTACTAGAAGTTAGTGGAGTCGCCAGGTGGAAAATTGGTTGTTATGAGATATTTTTGTATGGTCCACCACCAATACTATCAAAAACCAATCTAAAGGAGTTTTTTGGGGTTTTTCTGAGTTTTATGTAGTTCTAAGGTTTGGAAGAGTTTCCTATAACTGACTCATCATTTTGCTAGGATGGTAAGACAACCAGATTCTACTCTTCTAAGTTTGACTGAGATTTTGAATTGGCTAGCCAAATGACGATGTAACATCAAACCAAGCTTTGGAGCCCAAGGACCTAGCCTTCCTGGACTCAGAGAGGGCTCTCTCTATAAGTGCAAAAGATGTCGGTGTGTTTACTTGCGGTGTTTTGATATTAGGCTAGTTATGAAGTATGTTTTTAGTTTTTTGGTTTTTTAAGTTTGTGAGGAATGAAACTGATCAAATACATAAATTGGATGACAAGATGTAGATAAATTGGGCTATGGGGTCAAACAGGTCAAGGAAGCTTATGAGGTGATGATGTGAAGCTGCTGTAGGGCCGATTTGATTCACAATAGAAGGGATCTCTGGGAAAAATGGATTAAATGAACAATAAGTTGGTGAAAGACAAGGGATTTCGAGTGCAAACTAGTTAATAGAAGACATAAACATGTAATAGCGAGCCATTAATCATGCTAGGAATAACTATAAGCTAATCAATACATAGAAATCAAACATTCAAGCCATACATAGAGGTATATGACCCTCTAACTTCGGGAAAAGGCTATTAGACTTTGGGGAAAACACATGAGACAAACTAACAACTCATGAACTATGCCGGAACGCCTAAACATAGTCTCTGAGTCATTGGGCACTTGGACAAACAAGTTTTCATAGTTTTAGGCAAAGGGCTAGATCGGGACTAGGCCTCCTTGGTTCAACAAAATGATCAACAAATCAGTCAAAGAGAAAGTTTTATGGACAGAACTATGGGCAGCTGATAGGTAGGTAGGGAAAACCATACATCCTACTCAACATACATGGAACTGATGAATAAAACTTAGCAACAATACCTTAGGTTACTAAAGAGCAGCTAAGAATTCTTTAGCATAACTAAGGGAGAAGAAAACATCAAGCTATGAAGATTCGAGGATTTTGAGGTGCCTCCATGGGCATGTCTCAAAATCAATCTTTACTGATCTATAGCAGCAAGAAAAATGAAATATGAGTGAAAACTAGAAGACAAAACAACATTAAGAAGCACTATACCATTCCACCATGTCAAGGAATCCATCAACAAGCCTTCAACATTCCTCAAAAGCATCCAAGAGGCAATCCAAACATCATAACTCAAGTGTATTCTTCAAAGCTCATATGACCAATGCATTAATTCTTCTCTCAAGTTCAGCCTCTGATTTACAATGAGAAGTATGGGATAAATAGGCTAGAAGGAGGGAAACCTCATGGAGCAACTAGCTATCCCATTGGCCAAGTCAAAATATCTAAATTTGCCCTTGTGGCTTTGCAAAGCCCAAGGCACAAAATATCTAATAAAATATCTAAAAAATTGCTAAAAACGGAAATTATATTGACTTTACATGATTTTCCCATGATAAAAATAGCCTAACGCACATTTGGGAAGAGCAGATTTTTGGAGTTCAAAAATTGCAAAAATACTTCATATTTATGCCTGAAAAAGGTCCCCTGACTTGCTGGATGCAAATGGAAGCCTTCCTGATGTCGAAATGAGGCTCATGATGGCTCGTTGGAAAGCTCTCTGTGTCTGCTTTCCAATGCAAGTGGAATCACCTCAATATGATCTCTGAAAGTCCCTCAAAACTGTACCTGTGTGCAAAAACCCAGAAAATAGCAGGCTGCTGATAGGGCGGGCAGAATGTGCAAAATGAGGCTGTTTTTCGCCAATTTGAGGAGGCGAATGATCTTCAAATGCCCTGAAAATCACTGGAGAGCGGCTCATGAAATTATGGAATCCATTGGTATCACCCTCCTCCCTTGACGACTCTTCAAACTGAAATGGCGCATTTATGAGTTTTTGGCGAAAACCCCAAAAATGCCAAAAAACAAAAAGTTTTCGAAACAGGCCCAAAATTGGCATGTATGACCCTCAAGGGTCCATAGAAACATGTTCTGAAGCTGAAGCTAAAATATCGAGGGCTGATATGCTTTTTGCCTCTTTCCGTGCTAGGCGCCTCTCCTTCAATTTCTTCAATTTTTCTTGTGCCACCTTCAATTTGCGCCTGGTGAATTGGTTTAGCTTCTGAAAGTGAAGAGTTCTCTTTCTCTGTAGCTCAAGATCCCTGTTTGCCTTCTCAAGCTTGGTCTCCAAATGCTGGTTAGCCCTCTCAAGCCAAGCTTCCTTGTTTTCCTCAATTTCCCGCTCAAAGAGGGTAGTAAGAGGAAAAGCTTCGAATTGAGCTTGTTCTTCAGCCTTCTGTTTCTCCAAGGCTCTCCTAAGCCCGATGGTTCTAGGCATATTTCGCCTAGGCTGGTCCTCCTCTTCTTCATCATCAAATTCGCCAATAAGCTCTTCAATTCTTACTTGCGCCTTTTCTGCCTCCTTTTTGTACTTGATGGCCCTTGCCTCATGAATGGCTGCATGAAATTTCATTTGTTTGTTCTCAACCTCCAAGAAACGATTGAAGTTCCTTGCCCTTTGGAGATCTTCTTGTAACACCTCAATTTGCCCTTCTTTGTGAATGAGGAGATTTTCAAGGATGCGTGCCTCATTGTCGTTGTCATCGCTTAGGATAGGGATGACAGCTGATTTACCTCTAAGCTTGGCGCTTTCTCCAACTGTACTTTTGCCTTTGAAGGCCAATCTAGCGCTCTTTCTCCTTGGCAAGCTTGAAGTTGTCTTTTTAGGCAATTTCCTCTTCTCAGGAACAGTTTTAGTCACCGTCAAGGAGGCAGCCTCAGCTTGCTGTCCTCCCTCAACATCCTGTCCAACTTGTGGCTCAAAAGATGTTTCAAGTGTTTGCTCAACCTGCTGCTCTTCAACCTCTATCTGCTGCTGTCCCTCTCCCTGAATTTGATGCTGTTCATCAACCTCTAGCTGCTGTCCAATGATATCCAACTGCTGCTGTCCCTCTAAATCTGGCTGCTGCTGCTCATCATCCCCCTTTTCTCCCTGTGGCTCACTGCCCTCTCCTTCTCCTTGTGTACTTGGCTGCCCAGTGATCATCTTGAGTTTTTCAGGGGTAGGCCTACTAGATAAAGGCACTGGGCGATGGACAGGCTGAGTAGGAGACACATGAACAGGAGGGACAGTGGCGAAATCGGCATGGCTAATGAATAAATCCCATGAAACTCCTTTCTTCTCCAGCTGGTGTAAGAAGATGATTTTGTTCAAGGAATGATGAAAGAGAGAAGGGATTTGCTGAGGTGGAGCTTTCTTTTGGACAGTAGCTGCCATTTTCTCTATGCTCTTGGACAAAAAGTATGGAAGGTTTAATTGCCTGCTCCTGGTAAAATGCATCAACAAGCGAACATGATAGGCAAATATTTGGCTAAACCTCCCTTCACAAGTGAAGTATCTCATTATGGCCTTCATCAGTGGAGAATAACTGTCAAGAAGATAAGAGAAAGGAAAAATAGCAGTGATGGTCTCCCTATGTTCCGGCTTGATGAAAGGTTTATAATCCTCCAGATTAAGATGTGCTTGCTTAAACCACTTTTCACCATGATACGGGATCTTAGTAGCCTTGGATACACACCTTGGGGAGATTTTGAAGTCAAGACCTGCAAGCTGGAAGTGTTTGTTCTTGAATCTCAAAGCGCACAAATGTGTAAGTGGTGAGAAACTCTTGACTTCCTCTATCCTCTGACAGAAATCAAGACAGCCTACTTCATGGAAATTGAAAAGTATTGAGGGATGAGCATTGATTTCTTCTATGGAGATAGGCTCATATCTCTTATGTTGTCCGCCTTTGTGATCTCGTTTTGGAGGCATTCTGACTTGAAACAGGCTTGGAAGAGGCACACTGCCTTCAATGTATGAAGAATATTCTGCTGGATTGAAACTGGCCAATACACTGCTTGGATAGATATGGTCATTGTGGTTTGGATGAAATGCAACAATGCTTCCTTGAATAAGCTCTTTTGCACTTATTAACCACAATCTTTCAAATTTGGTTACACTTCAGCTATGTAACCTTCTTAACAATGGTACTATGTGTGAGAAACTGCTTTGTAGATCTTCTGTGCACAGTCTTGAATAATCCCCCTTCTTGTGATTTTGTTAGAGGCCAGCTTTTACCTGTATTTGTGTCTTCAATACCAAACTTCAAAAATAATAACCCTGTTCTTCAGATCATTTATCTTGAAAATTACCTCTGTTATCAGATTTCTGTAGAGACCACACAGTGGAAGAGGGAGGAGACCTTTTGGCTAGGTGACAAATTAGCCCACAGTGTTAAGGAAAACACCTTCCACTCATGCAATTTAAGAAGTCAATCATCATCTTTGTACATCTGGCCTCGATGTAAACTTGATCATCAACAAATGCCCAATCACCAACAACCCTGCCTTCTAGAAAATAGCCCTGTTTCACCTTCAGAAAACTCTATCCAACAATCTTCAGAATGATATAATGTAGTGTAATGAAAAGGCAGGCTTAGTTTAGGTGTAAAATAAGTGCAACAGTGGTTTTAGGAAACAAACTCTCTGCTCTGTGAGCTTAAGAGATCAACATAATACCTACACCTCTGTTTTAATATCAAATGCAAACACCAAGCATTCTGCCCTTTAGACAGTGGCCATTTTCACTTGTGAAGTTTTTGAAAAATTCAACACCACTTTGGTGCTTCTGCCCCTAATGTCAAAATCTAGCCATCAACAATCTCTGCTCCTTTACTATGCTGTCATCTTTGGAAGCTTTCTGTCAATAAGTCTTCAACCTGTACCTCTGTCTTAATCTGAAATTTCAAACACTAACCAACTGTTCTTTAGAACAAGGCCCCTTCTTTGTGAAGTTTTAAGAGAACAATAACTGCTTTTGTACTCCTGCCTCCAGAGCTAGAAAAACAACAATTAAATCTGCCCTTCAATGTAACATTCACCCACAGAAAACTCTCTGTCAACAATTTTCCTCAATGATGTAATACAGTGCAAGGGAAGACAGACCTAGCTTGGGTGAAAAAATCATTGCACACAGTAGTCTAGGCAATACATTCTTTGTTTGTGAGTTTTGAGATATACACCACTACACCTTATACCCCTGCCTTCAAGGTTTAAACTGTCATTAACAACCTCGGCCCTCTTAAATTACCTCATTTCACTGTGTAGGAAACTGCGTTTGTTTTTTTAGCAAACTAGCAAGGTGCGGGATTTTCAAATAGTTTTATCACGTATCAACACTTTGCACACGATGGGAGCTCATAGAAATACCTTGAAATTAGTGGATGCTCGCTTGAGAGGGTGCAAGAACCCCTGGACAGCTCGAAAAATGGGCGCGGCAACCTCTGGAGAAAACCCGTCGCGCCGGAGGAAGGTGTCGGGTGGGCTTGTCGTGCGGTCGGGCGGCCACCTACAGGCACGTCGCGCCCGCCTACAGGCACGTCGCGCCGGCGTTGAGGCCCTGTGTATTTTTCTGCCCAGGCACGTCGCGCCGCCTCAAACCACTGCAAAAAACTTCAATTCTTTTGAAAACTCGTTGTGATGCTTGGGAGCTGTGGCAATTGGTTTTTGAATTTCGAAAGTGACTTACTTATTTCCCTATTCCATTCTTTTGACACTTTCAACCTTATATCATTTTCAAATAAATATCCCAACGGTCGCTTTGAATATATATATCCACCCCTTTTTAAATGATACAAAACTGTGTTTGTATCAAGTTGCTCCTTTTAAACAGTGATAGTTCATCACATTTGCTTTGCCTACTCATGAAGTTACATACATGTTCTCATAAGAGAGACATTTCAAAACCTCGACTTTGTCCCTCTTTTGGTACTTTTAGGTGACAATGTTAACAGAAGAAAAGGTCATTCAAAAACTGTCAAAGGCATTAAAAAGCTGCTTTATCACTTACAGGAGACCACCGGTGCCCTTGCAATCAGTTTGACAATCTCGGTCCTTAGGTGATTTATAGGTTTCCTTCTGGACTGTAAGTGCCATTCTACTAGCTGTTTCTTTTTATAACAGGATTCTTTGCTTGACAACTCACTGTGTCACATCCCTGCCACTGTTTATTTGATACTATATCCTTGTGCTAAGTCTGCCCTTTGAAACGATAACAAGTGTATTTGTTTTTTAAAACATATGAACAGTGGTGATTCATCATAACCAACTTCCTCTGCCTACTTATAAGATTGAATACCCATTTGCCTCCTCATTTGAAAAGACAAACTTGTAAAATATGAAAACAGGGCTTTTTGGCACACGGTCTTTATTCTATTCTGATCAGTATATTAAACCCCTTTTTGTCAATAGCACCATTTCATGACTGGACTTATGTTCACTGCCTCCCTCTCTTGGTGATTACTTAGCAAAGAAGGGCCATTTCATAATGCACCAAAAATATTTGAAAAATTGTAAACACCCCTTCTTGAAAGGCGCCTCTTTGGACTTTTGATATGTGATATTGTTTTGTTGCTTGACCTTTCTTCAAGGAGAAAATCTTCTTTTTGATATCAGTGGCACACATATGCTCAGAATTGTCTCTTTGTCTATTCATAGCATTGCATACCTGTCATCATGCATTTTATGACTCAACCTTGGTCACTGTTTACTTCCCTAGTGATAAATTGCTACTTCTGAGTGTTTCACAAGTTTATCTCTGGACTGTAAATACACTTTCCAGGTTGCATCCTTTCACCTTAGCCTTCTTTGTTTGCTCAGAGGGATTTCCTTTGATTTCTGTATAGGTGATCATGACAGGTCTTTAACCCTTTTTAAGTTAACTGCTCCTTTGGCATTCAAAGCATACAGTATGTTCAACATTTTCTCTTTTCTACCGGATGGACTGTTGACAGGTAGCTTTTTTGAAGAGGGAGATCAATATATTAATATCATAGACAGTAACACTTTCCTTCATTCAATTTCTTTGAGTCTTTTCCCTGCACTTTTGGACTTACTAGTTTTCAACAGCCTGCAATGATTTTGGCCCTCTGCTCATATATGGAGGAGGCTCTTCATCGGGCGACAGTCGTGGAAAGTAAACCATTTGAACAACACCAATCTTAGCATCTTCACATGCAAGCTTCACTGTGTTTTTGAAGGAAACCTAGCCACAGTGACACTGTTCTAAGGTTGCTGAGATATTTGTCACTTGGCTTTTTCATCTCATGACCTGTTATATTGACAAAACTCTTTGTGACTATGAAGGTAAGTGCTTTCTTGAAAAACCAAGAACTTTCTCCTGCCTGTGTAATGGCATTGTTTATCACCTGTTCTGTTTGATCTTGTGGATAGACAGGGTCCTTATGCTTTGGAAAGTTCACTGTTGACAGGCCTTCTAGAGTTTCAACCATTCACCTGACTTGATATAGATGATCTCTTTTATCGAGGCCAAACTCTTTCCTTTGGGCTTATCATATCTCCACTATAATCACGCCTTAATTGACAATTACTTTCACTGAAACACAAGGAAGCTGAGGTGTCATTGTTTCCGATGAGGCAAACACAGACTTTTACCGTATACGAGTCAACTACGCTGCGCCCTCTGCTTATGTATGAAGGAGGCACCCTAACCCTCTGCTTGTAAATGAAGGAGGTTCCGGACCTTGACAATTTACCATTTAGCTGAGACAGTGGCGACCCTTTCTTACTGTGATTTTCATGCTGGAAAGAGCTGTAAGGTCCTGATGAGTGACCTTTGTTGTGCAGCTTCATCTCAGGCTCATAATACACTTAGAAGCAGCTGTTCCTCTAACTGTAAACTCAAACATTTACTCCATGAGATGAAACATATTTCCTATCTTTGAAGAACCATAGAACACAGTGAAAAACCTACTAGTCAGCTTGAGAATGGGCTTCATGCAGTGCTGAGACCTAGGGAATATGAGTGGCGTGACTTAAGGTTGTTTGTCAACTTTATTTGCAAATTAAGGGATCAGTCATGGTAGGTCTGCTGCAGATGGGGGCTTTTTTGGCTTTTTGATGATTTCCAAATGTGAAATGTCCTAAACGCCACTTCCTAACATAGGGGAGAATATTGAAACAGATGTGAATTTTCCTTTTAAGGCTGATGGAACTTGGCCCAGACTAATAAAATTTGAGGTTAGATAGGATTGTTGACAAGGTTGTGGTTTTTCAGGGTGAATTTGAATAGGTGAAAAGCGAAAAAAAGTTTTGGGAGTTTTATTTGGATGACATATTGACATAGAGCTTGATTCTGAGCATTCGGTGAAGATATAGTCATCACTACCTCTTATCTGGAGAATATATAGGAGGAGCTTTTCATACATTTCTAGATAATATCAGAAACCGCCTATGATCTATCCAGTTGCAGAGATTATTCAACCCTAGGGCCATATTTTTATTTTCTGCATTTTGAGTATTTCATGAAACCCTTACTGAGTTGTCTTGGAAATGTGCTTGGGAGCTTAGATCTATGTTCTTGGCATTGTTTGAGCTATATAACAACAAATATGCATTTATCCATCTTTATGCAGTATTTTATGCCCTAAAACTGCATTGTCATAGCTCAGGGCATTTGTATGGCAGCTATTTTTCATGTATTGACATATTTGATTGTGGAGGCTTGTTTTGTATTGCTTGAGTGACTTGATCCTCAAGATCTTGTGTCTATTATTTACTGATATGTTTAATAAGATGGTTGTACATTTGTATCATATCATGGTGTGCTTATTTATTCATTGTTCTTTCCATTATTGTGTTCATATATTGCTTCTTCCCCATTTTGGAATATTACAGTGGTATCAGAGCATAATCTTGGCATAGCCTGTGCATCTTGAAAAGAAAATATGCCATATGAAGAAGGAGAGCCTCTTACTGATAGAGAGAAGAGGTATCAAAGAATAAGACACCAAAAGTTTGATTATAAAATTGACAAAGAAGATACAGGTAAAACACTTTTATTTGGAGGAGAAGATGAAGAGAAACAGTTCCCTAAGATCCTTCTTAGAGCCATGCAAGACATTGCTAGAGAGATCAAGGAGATGGGAATGGATAGTCACAAGGAAACCCCTAAAGGATTTTATCATGGTGAAGGCTCTAGCATGTCTCATCACTGGAGTGATCAACCAGTGCAGCAACCACAAGTTTCCCAATGCTCCATAATGCCTACATTCTTGGTTGTGGGAAATTAAGGGTTTCAAGAGCAAGAATACCTTGCAGACTATTTTATGGAGTATGAGTCTCAAACTCAGATATTAAAGGACAAATTGAATTTTCAATAATTTGGTTAAATCAAGGACAATAGAAGACCAAGGCATCATAATAGAAGTGGTTGATTCATTCAGAATCATGATCTACACCACACTATGGGCAGATTATTTTTAACCAACTTTGATGGGTCATCCAAGTGCACTGCCAAATCATGGGTATAGAAGCTTGACATCTACTTCCAGTTGAACAAAGTTACAGAAATGGAGGCCATTAAGATTGCAGCGCTGCACCTTGAGGATGAAGAACATGACCGGTGGTTCCATGGCTTGTATACATTGGGTCATGCCAATGTAGCTGCATATTCAGAGTTCACTAGGAGGTTGGCGGAAAGGTTTGATAGAAGAGATCCTAAAGCACCATTCATGGGGCTTGCAAAGCTAAAAAAATCAGGTAATCCATAAACTTACATTTCTAAACTTTTAAGACTTTCTGTTATGGTTCCTGATTTATCTACAACAAGAAGGGTGTATATGTTCATTGATGGGTTAGATGAATCTCTTCATGGGTTGGTTAAGTCTACCAATCCCACTACCCTTCAAGATGCCATTGAAAGGGATAGATATATTCAAGATACCTTTCCAAAAGCAAAGGAAACATTTCAGCATAAGCCCTCTTTTCCATCAAAGGGAAAATAAGAGAAGACTCCTCCTTCAAAGGAGAGCCAATATAAAAAACCTCTTGATGATGATGTCCGAAGAGATTTGAGGAGGAGGAAGCTTTGATTCACATGCCAAGAAGCTTGGGCTCCTGGATAGAGATTTTCATCAGGAAAGGCACACTCCATAGAGGCATTCTCAGATGATGAGGAGGAAGAAGAATATGAACCAAGAAGAGATCACAACGCTGACACTGCAGGAGATGAACCAACACCATCAGGAGATGGGAATGGAGCATTTTCTCCAATTGGAGGGGCTCTTGCATCATTAAGAGGAGTACCTAAGTACTTGAACTTAAGGGTTAAGGGTTCCATATTAAATCAGAGGGTTTCTATTTTGGTTGATAGTGGGGCTACCCGCAATTTTATTGATGCCCAACTAGTGCAAAGGAGGGCAATACCCACTAATGCTTTTGAGGAATATTTTGTTTTGGTCCCAGGAGATAGAACTATGTAATGCATGCATTATGTTCCATCCTTACCAGTCACCATGGGAACATATACATTGACTGATAACTTATTTGTGGTTGGCATACCTGACACCAATGTGATACTGGGTGTGCAATGGTTGATTACTTTGGGTAAAGTCACCATTGATTGGGAGACTTTGCAGATGGTATGCGTGGATAGAAATATTGGAAAATATAAAATGATTAAAGGCATGCACACATATCCCTCACATACCACTTCCATATAGAAAACAGAGATGGATTTGCGCAGTGGAAGCAAGGACCTAACAATCCCATCTATTATTCTTATGAGATTTCTGCATGGGACATTATTATTTAGCGGCAAACCACCTAGGAGGCCACCTGATTCAGATTTGGTGAGAGATATCTCACAACATGATGCTCCAAGCATAGATCTAGGAGGGATGGGAGCATTAGAAGACCATGATACAACACTGAGAGTCTTAGGTAGAATCAAGGAGGAGGGAGACATTCTCCCAAAATCATCATTACCCACTCTCATTTCAGATTCTTCACTGTGGGAGGAGAAGCATGGGAGGAATAGTAACCTTAGAACATATACCTTTGGCATGGGAGATTTCAAGGAGAAGAACAACCATATGACAAACATTATTTGTGATAGATCATCAGCATTTTCACTATGGAAGATTGATCCATATTGGAAATCCCAACTGTTGGTGGATTGTTCCAAGGATATTTTCACATGCATGATACTTGATGACCGGCTACATGAAGAGGGATATTCAGTCAAAGAAGGATTCATCTACTATCATGGTAGGATATTCTTACCTAGATCCTCCAAGCTCAAGGAGAAGTTTCTACAAAGGGCTTATGAAGAGTTATTTTCCAGCCACACTTATTCCATGAAGACCTACAACACTATCATGGGAAGCTACACTTGGTAAGGCTTTGAAGAGGAACTATATCAACATTTTAAAAGATGCATGAACCATGTGGAGTTGGAAGAGAGACATGAATCTATGAAGTAGTTATTACAACCACCTCTTTCCTCTTTTGGAATGAGAGAAGATATATCTTTGCACCACTCCATTTGTATGAGGAGAATTTTTGGTAAAGAAAAGGCTTATGTACCTAATGTTTCATTTGATGATCATTTGAATTATTTTGCCATGTATATGCAGACCATAGCTCTAAGAAGGAGAATTATTCCATATAAGCTTCATGGCCAACTTTGGGCCATAAACATTTCTGAACAGGGCCACTCCCTTGAAGGACAAAAGGAGATTTTGTATCATTGTGGGTGCATTCCAAAAGCACCAAATATATCTCACACTTTTAACCATGGTGAGATGACTTGGGCAGCAAGTAAGAGGTGGGGAAACCACTTACCACATCATTATCTAATGCAATCAGGAGATTTACTGCACTGGTTCCACATGTGGGACTATGACCCACCTCCATTTGCACAAATTTCTGTTTGTATGTACTTAATTTTGATCCCATACATCGATGATGTACTTATAATTTTTCTAGGAATGTTTGGAGGGAGGATGGGAGGAATGTATGTGCCCTATGGGAGAGAGATTCTCCATGTTCATTATGCTACATGTTTCAGGGAGAACATTGGGAAAACCATGTTTGTTTCATTTGAACTATTGTCTCCTTATGGGATGGATTATTTGCATCTCATGAAAATTTGGAGGAGCAATTCATGGAGGGATGGATTGGTAGACACTTAGCTTATGAGGGAAGCTTATCACATGTTCGTGTCACCAATGATGAAGAGTTGCAGCACTCACCTTGTCATTTTCTTGAGAATAAGCAACATTTGGGAAGGGAGGACTGTAATATTCCCAATTAGCCATGAGGTAGATGGAATATTCAATTTTGTTTTACTGCTTTGTTTAATGAATAACAGGTCAATGGAGGTCCATAATTCTCCTTAATGATGAATAGATCAATGAAAAATGTTAAAGAGATAAATCTTGGCAGCTTAATTGAGCACCCTTTGGTGTGAAAAGGGGCTGGAACACCTTGACTGGGTCAACCTTTACCAAATCAACAACGATATCATGGAGGAGTGGTCATCAATGAGGGACAACGTAGTTTTAGATGGATATGATTTGTGTGGAAGTAGTGCCATTATTGGATGGGGCTTAGGGTTTGCAGGATCATATATTATTTAAGGAAGAGGATGGCAGCCATTTTTCATGATGTTATGTTTTACATTATTATTTTGATATGGTATGTTTAGACTTGTTGCTTTCTTCAGCTGTTTAGCTAATATTTCTAGTATTGTTTAGCACAGGGTGTTCCTAGGCGAGAATCCTACCTCTTTCCTTGAGATGCCTCTTGGGAGAGTATTTCACTACATGGTCCACTATCTGGCATTAGGGCAAGCTACAACTTTCTTCTATAGCGCAAATCCTGTTGAGGGTTTGGTTGTGTTGCAGGGTGCAACAATGGAGGGTTGAGAAACCCAACTTCTGAGCTTGTTTTCTAGTGGAGGGAGCAACCCTTCATCCGGGAGGCTTGTGAGGGAGACTCTTGAGCCTCATTTAATCATCCAGTAGTAGGCTAAGGCACTTCTACTAGTTACAGTGCATTTTTATGAAGAAATTGTGTTATTTCAGTGTGCAGTTGCAGCAGAGGGTTTGTAGCCCTAGTTGGGGGAGATAGATCTTCAGTGAGGGGATCAACCTCTTACCTAAAGAATCTATAGGAGGAGATTTTCATACATTTCTAGATCATATCTGCAACCTCCTATCATCTATCTAGTTGCAGATATTATTCAGCCCTAGGGACATATTTGTATTTTCTGCATTTTGAGTATTTCAGGAAACCCTTCCCAGGTTGTCTTGGAAATATGCTTGGGAGATTAGATCTCTATTCCCCGCATTGTTTGAGATATATAACAATAGATCTACATTGATCCATATTTATGCAGTAGTTTATGCCCTAAAATTGTGTTGTCATAGCTTAGGGCATTTGTATGGTAGCTATTTTCATGTATTGATATATTTTCTTGTGGAGGCTTGTTTTGTATTGTTTGATTGACTATATCCTCAAGATCTTGTGCCTATTATTTGCTGATATGTTTAATAAGATGGCTATACATTTGTCTCATATCATGGTGTGTTGATTTATTCACTATTCTTTCCATTATTGTGTTCATATATTGTTTCTTCCCCATTTGGTAATATTACACATAGATACAAAGGTAATTTACGATACGATAATTTTAATCCAACATTAAAAAAATTTCTTTTAAATTCCTTCTTGAAATTTTAATAACTCTAGATGATGTAACTCATTTGTAACTTATTTTCTTCCTATTGAAGATAATGGAGAAATGTATTCTAGGAGAGATTCAATTCATTAGTTGAGCATATGCCTTAGATTATGATTTAGTTCCTATTCCCTATATGTGTGTAAGATATATATTCATGGTGTGTAATGATGATCCTGTAGAGTGTTCTGCTAGAGGCAGTCTCCAGGTGAAGCGCCTCATATGTGAGCTGCTCGTTTTATGAATATAATTTAATTATTTGATTTTTATCATGGTATCATAGCTTCAGGTCTGGTTGAGTCAAAGCCAGTGTTATTTCGTGGCTAAGTGAGTTTCTAGGAGAGTGGCCACTGGTTTTTGGTGCGAAGAAGGCCTCTATTGGTGAGGAGGCAGAGCACGATTTTTTTTTCTTTCTGAATTTAATCACATCAGCACTCAGTTTGGGTGAAATTATGTGTTGGTTTGTCTTGGTCAGAAGTGGAGCCAACACGCAGGTGACCCCAGGAGACGCGCTGATCTCCCTTCACTCATAGTGATTTCTTACAGCACAAGATCTCAGAGCGGATTAGGCTATCGGAGAGGAACTACTCTAATTCAAAGCTGACCAACATCGTGGCATCGTTTGAGTAATTTCTCAATTCTAGTATAGAATTTTCTCATGGTGGTCATCGAGTAATATAAGAATCGAAGTGTGATATGAGTGAAGGAGCGTGCGATCTACTAGTGGTCGATTGGTGGCTCTGATTTGGTGGGTCGACTAGCAGAGTGATCCATGAGTGGGGCTATTGAGAGGATCAATCGACTCTGCCTCGTTTGATCATTTGATTGCTGGTGGATCTGCGTGATTTGGGATCGCCCACATGATAGGACGTGTAAACGCTTGTCTTTGCCTAAAAACCATGTTTAGATATTTTCGGGAGGATCGAGTGGCCAATTTCATGCTATGTGCCTAGTGGTAGATCTGTGGGTGGATCAATTCTGTGTTGCGTTGCTCGTGGATGTTGGATCGATTTTGACTACTAGTGGAGCCAACATTTGGTGTGCATGCTAGTGGTGTTGATGCATCTGTGGTGCATAGATGATAATAATTGTTCCATTTGCATTTCGATTTTTAATTCTATTTCAATCCACTCTGCACAATTTCAATACGATGTAGCAGCCGCTGTAGTCAAATAAAAGACTGAATTCAACTTTGATGGTGCAACCCTAGCAGATAGGAAAAGTGCAAAGTTTCAGAAAAATATTCTGAAGAGTGGAGCTGTTGCGTGAAGCAAGATCGATCCCATTCCACCAGTCTGCGATAAGCTTGATAATACGCTGGACATGATTTCGATAATTTTTGAATTGAAAAGTGGTTGGTGGCATTAAATTTCTTTTAAAAAGAGAGTCTCTGCATTTTTTTTAAAGAAGGTTTCTTGAGATCGTCTTTTTGGATCTGGGGTAAATCCATTTTTTTTGTCAATCGTTGGAGGAAGGATTTATAGTTTTAAGTGTCAAGATGAATAATCAAATGGTAGAAGAATACTTGAATGAGAGCAATAAGCTCGATGGTTCCAATTATTCCAATTGGAAATTCAATTTGTAGAATTTTCTTGAAGGGAAAAGTGCTTGGGAAATTGTAAATGGAGATGAAGTAAAACTGATGGCAACGGGAGGTGGTTTAGCTGCAATAATTGAGGATTAGGAGAAGAGGGAGAACAAGGAAAAATCGTTTTTGAAACTGTCACTGAAAGAATGCATTATCCCTCACATCGGAGAGTGTAGATCAGAAAATGAGATATGGACAACCCTCAAGGATCTGTATGAGATTAAAAACACAAATCGCCTTTTGTTCCTGAAAAGTGAGATTATATCCATTAAAATGGAGGAGAATGAATCAATAGTTGCGTTCATCTCCTGAATCAAGGACCTCAAAGATAAGCTTTGATACATAGGGGATGTAGTGTCAAACACTGATCTTGTCACGATTAACATGAATGGTATAACTGATGGTTATCATATGTTCGTCACAGGCTTGAATGTGAGAGAGAAAGCCCCCAAATTTGAAGAATTGACAGGGATCCTGATGCAAGAGGAAGAAATGCATATGACTCCGAAACCTCAGAGTTTAGATCTTTCTTTAATGGAAAAGAATAATCCCTTCATAGGGAAGGAAAATGCAGGACAGAAAGGCAGAGGTACAACACAAAGAAAGCCACCTCAAGGTATGCCATCTCAAGGTATGTCTTCCAATAGAAAAAATTCAGGAACCAAAATTTTCTATTGTGGTAAAGTTGGTCATATTGCAAATTATTTCCATAAAAATAGGCTTGATGAATCTCAACATAGACATAAGGGGCATGCATGACACTTTTCTGATGAAGATCATAATCAGGACCTCATACTGTTTGTGGTTGATTCTGATAAGAATGATGAAGTGGACACTTGATTTGTGGATTCAGGAGCTTCCACTCACATGAAATGTAACAGAAAGTGGTTTGATAAATTGGAAGAAATCAACAGTGGTGCAAAAATCTACCTTGGTGATGAAAAAGGGTACCAAATCAAAGGCTATGGTAATTTTCCTATTGTATTTCCCGATAGAAATATTAGGCATATTCAAAGTGTAATGTATGTACCCGGAATAAAAAAGAATACGATCTATGTTTCTACGATAACATATCATAATATTAAGGTAGAGTTTTTAAAGTCTTATTTTGTTATTAAATATGTGTTGGATCATACGAAGACAAATTTATCAGGGATTCGAATGGGAGGTTTGTAGAAGCTCAATGTAAGAAGTGCGCCACACCAAGAATTAACATCATCAGTTGTGACTACAGAGGAATTATGGAATCAAAGATTCGGTCATATCAATTTCAATGACCCGATGCTACTTCAGAAACAAGGTATGGTCAATGGTATCCCTGCTTTAAAGAATTTTCATGTTGATTGTGAATCATGTGATCTTGGGAAGATGCGTAAAGATGAGTTCCCTGCAAATTTAGATAGAAAGAAGAGAGATATACTAGAACTTGTGCACATTTATTTATGTGTGTCGATGCATTCAAGATCATTAGGAGGTGCCTATTATTTATTATTATTTTTTTATGATTGCACAAGATTTACCTAGGTATATTTTCTCAGTAAGAAGTCATACTTTTGAAATCTTTAAAGAATTCATAAGCATGGTTGAAAAATAGTCAGGGAAGTTCATCAAAATTCTTCATTCAGATCAAGGGGGAGAATACAAGAAAATTGGATTCACCAAATATTGCAAGGGCCATGGGATAGTTCAGCAGTTCACAGTACCCCACACTCCTCAACAGAACGGGGTTTCAGAGAGGAAGAACAAAACCATTGTGGAGTGTGATCAAAGCACGTTAAAAGGTAATAATTTTTCTAATGGTTTTTGGGCAGAAGCAATAAATATTGCAGTATATTTGAAGAATAGGAATCCAACAAAAGGTCTTGAGTTTAAAAATCCATTCGAATATTTATTAGGTTTTAAGCCTACAATTCAACATTTAAGAGTTTTTGGCTCCAAATATTTTACTCATGTTCCAAAAGAGGATAGGAAGAAATCGTATTCAAAGGCCATTAAATGCACTTTTGCTGGGTATTGTAATCAGTTTAAAGCTTATAAATTGTTTAATCCCTCTACTCATAAAGTCTTTGCAAGTAGAGATTGTAGAAATTTTTAATAAAATTATGTATTTCCGAATTCTCCTAATCTAATAATTGTATGCCACTATTAAATATAGAATCATTCTACTTAAATATTTGTGGAAATTTAATTGTCAATTGCAAACACATGAAGAACGATCAATCACACATAACACATATGTTTTTATCGGGAAATCATAAATCTAAAAACCCCACTATCATATATTATGTATATATCATGGATCATGAAACAATATCATACAAAAATATACTCCAAGAGCTCTAAGTATAATATACAGTCGTCTCACATTGTCATACAAAAATTGGCATAAGAATGCACCAATTTACTGCCTCCTGACAACCTGCCTCTACTGCGCAATCCCTACTGATCACAATCCCTAAATGAATTTTATCTTGCCTTGCCTTGATTGCGAAATCCTCATTGGCATATCCAATGTGTGTTTGGTTTCACTTATGCACCCACTATAGTCACAACTAATAGTCAAACTATCCCTTTCACCTATCTCTCAACTGGGTCTCCACTGGATCTGACATGCATGTAGTTAACAATAGTAAATATTCAGTTTCATGTGAGATCACTCCATGTGAAATAATTTAATATTTAATTCATTGATATCTCACTAGTGTATCTTTAGATACAACTAGTACAACTGAGTTTAACTCACTTAACTGAGTTAAAATACTTTACAACTCACATAACTACACATCCAACTCTGTTACAACTTTGTATCACTCAGTTACAATGAAGTCCACTAGCATGTCCCACCAACCAACCTTTGAACTCGAAATTCCTTTAGTTAACTGGTTTGCCACATCAGTTAACTGAAATCAAGTTCTTCAAGAGACTAGATTATTATTTATTGTCTAATTATTGTTAAGGGCTAACCATAATCGACATGCATTCTATTTTTAGACAAGAATTCCACGAAACAACTTCACACATGCATTATGAAAATAGACACCCATCCATCCATATAATTTTCTCAACCATCTATAAATAGATTACTGCTAAAAATATACTTTGATCCAAATTCTAAAAATAGACATATCACCTAAAAATATCCCGCAGGCCCCACCTAGTGTAGGTGCTTGATTTTCACTAGGATCATCATCTTGTTGAATTTCAACACTCTCTCTCAACAAGAAAGGGATTATCCTTCACCCTGATCCTACCTTTATGATATTCAAATTTTCTCCCGGTGAGCACCTTCGTCAGAATATCTGCATCCTGATCTTCCGTAGGAATGTACTGAAGCAACATGATCTTCTGCTGCACACAATATCTGATATGATGATACCAGATATCTATATGCTTAGATCTATCATGAAACACATGATTAATCAAGAGTTTGATGCAACTATGATTATCATAATGAAGCATTATAGGATCTAAATGAGAACCAAACAAACCGACCAAGATCTTCCTCATCCAGATAGCCTCACATGAAGCTTGACTTGCTGCCATGTATTCTGCTTGCGTTGAAATAAGTGCCATGGATCTCTGTTTCCTACTGTACCAAGAACTAGTTGTAGATCTGATACTGAAAACCCCTCCCGATGTGCTCTTTCTGTCCGTTGGGCTGCATGCCCAATCTGCATCCGTGAAGCCATGCAACTTCACCTCATCCGTCTGTCTATACCATAAGCCATACTCAGATGTGCCCCTAAGATATCTCAGGACATGCTTGCCCACCTTCCAAAAGAGCTTGGTAGGCTTAAACATCACTTGTCTAAGCTAGTTCACTGCATAGCATATGCTCGGTCTTGTATTAACTAAATACATGAGCGAACCCACCAATTGTTGATAGACAGTAGCATCCACTACCTCTCCATATGTAGCGTCCTCTTTCCTCTAGTTTCCTGGAAGAGGAGTATCCATGGGTTTGAAACCCTCCATGTGAAACTTACTGAGTATCACCCTTTCATACTTATCGTGAGACACAAAAAGTTCACCTTCTCACTGCCATATTTCCAATCCAAGTAAATAGTGAAGGAGGCCCATATCCTTCATCTCAAACTCCTTTGCAAGGTCCTCCTTGCATGAGTGTATCATCTGATCATCACCATTCGGTATTAAATCATCAAAATAAAGAACAATGATTAAAATCTTACCCTCCACCACAATCTGGTATAGGTTTGCATCTGCCTCACTCTTGGTGAAGCCAAGTCTAGTGAAATAGCTGTTGATCCGAGTGTACCAAGCACGGGGTGCTTGCTTCATCCCAACAATGCTCTTTTGAGTCTGCACACATGAGACTCACTGTTGAAGATCTAAAATCATTCAGGCTGCTTAATGTACACTTCTTTCTCAATGATCCCATTAAGGAACATAGTCTTCACATCCATCTGATGAATGTGCCAACCCATCTATGATGAGAGAGCAAGGATGGTACTTATGGAAGAATACCGTGCGACAGGTGCAAAGGTTTCTTCATAATCAATCCCCTCAATATGTGAGAAGACCCAGGCCACAAATCTTTCCTTATACTTCTCAACACTCCCATAAAAATCTTGCTTTACCTTGTAGATCCATCTTGAACCTACCACTAATTTATCAACCGGCCTTGGAACAATTTCCCAAGCATTGTTTCAGACAATGGAGTCATACTCCTCCACCATTGCATCTACCCATGTGGGCTCCTGCATTGCTTCCTGAAAGGAATATGGCTCTGTCACAATACATTTTCTCATGAGAGCTATGTATCCAGTGAATCGGTCAGGAGACTATCTCTATCTGCGCTATGAAGTAGGGACTCCTACATTCTGTGTCACATCAAGCTTTAGCCTCTCAGCTTTTGTGGTATGCCTTCTTCCTGTTCTGATGTTTCACTCTGCGTGAGTGGACTCCTCCACTCCATGAACCTCCTCTTGCGGCTGATCCACATGTAGAGACTCATCTTTGGGAATAAGCAGTTCCTCCTCTACATGTAAATATAGCTCCCTCTTAAGCGAAAACTTCATGGCTTTCTCCTCATTGAAATTTATATCCCATCACACCACAGTCATTTGACTGTTTGGAAAATACACACGATAATTATGGGGTGTTTTTTTGTACCCCACAAATATCCCAACTTCAGCAGTCGGCTTCAACTTCTTCCTGGCGTTCTTGGTCACATGCATAGAAACAGATGAGCTAAAAATATTAAAGTGAGAAACATCTGGTTTCTTACCAGTAAAAGCTTCTTTAGGTGTACTCATGTCAAGTACTCTATGAGGACAATGATTTTTCACATAAACCACATTTTTGCATGCTTCCACCCACAAGTGCATTGGTAGGCCCTGATCATGCAGCATGGCTTATGCAGCACCCACGATCGTTATGTTCTTCCTCTCCACGTCCCCATTCTGTTGTCGGTTACGAGGCATTATGAGTTCTCTTCGAATTTCTTCTTTTCTATAGAAGTCATTGAATTCGTTTGAGATTTATTCACCACCATTATTGCTCTGCAGAGCCTTCACTTGCTTCTCCGACTCTTTCTCCACCAGTGCTTTAAACTCATAGAACTTTGAGAATGTTTGATCTTTCTTCTGCATGAAGAAGATCCAACATCTATGAGAATAGTCATCAATGAAAATAACATAATACCTGTGTTTTTTCTGTTGAAGAAATCAAGAATGGCCCACACACGTCTGTGTGAACTCTCTCCAGGATCACCGAAGCACGTTTCTCCTTTTCATGAAAGTTGGTCTTCACAAAATTACCCATAGTACATCCCTTGCACTGATTTATCTATGCAAGTGTACCCTTGGGAATTCCAGTAGAAATCTGTTGCGAAATTTTCAGGGCGCCATGGTGAAGATGGCTCAATCGCCTGTGCCATAATTCGCCCTCATCCCGGCTCACCACTTCTTCTGATTTTCCCACCATTGCAGCACAACCATCTAACCCTAGCTTGTAGATATTCTTGACTCAAATCCCTATCCTCTTGGTTTGACCCATTGTTTTATGTCGCAGGAAAGCTTTTCTATCACTGATAATAGCGTCATAACCTTTGTCCTCCAACATCGTGACTGAGACCAAGTTTTTCTTCAGACCTAGAACATGCATAGCATATTTCAATAGAAATGGTTTACCTGACTCCCTCTCAAAGGTAATGGTACCAATTTCGGTCACACTGTATCGTCCATATTCGACCATATCTATATGCATATGAAGATCTTTCTCCTCCAAGTCACTGAAAAGCTCCTTATCTTGCGTCATGTGGAAGGAAACACCACTATCAAGGTACCACACCGATCCCATTGCACTTGAAACCAAGCATGTGATCAAAGAGAAATCAAGTTCAAATTGCGAGGCAAGGGCCTCACCAGCTGCAGCTCCAACAAAATTCTTATTCTTCTTTTTTCGTGGGCAGTTAGTGGCGAGATGCCCATGTTCATGACAGTGAAAACACTTCACCTTGGAAAAATCCAGCTTCTTTCCTTTAACCTCATATTTTGAGTGGAATTTATTCCCCTTCCCTTTCCTTTCTTTGGTAGCCAAAGCACATCCTATTCATCATCATGCTTTTATGAAGAGCCATCTTTGGTGTTCCGCCTGAATTCCTCCTGCACTAGATCCGACCACAACCGTTCCCAATCCGATAGTTTTTCCTGTCTGTTGATAGAGTCTTGATAACTGTGCCAACTCTTAGGAAGTCCCAAGAGAGCCAAACTCATCAAATCATCATCAGCAACCGTGATTCCCACACTCCCCAGTTCATCCCGACATTGGACAAACTTTGTGAGATACTTAGGAATATTGTCGCCCTTTTCCATTTTGATCTTTCTGAGTTTATCCTTCAACGCCAATTTCCTATGGTCGTTGCTGCTTTGGAAAATATCTGTCAAAGCCTTCCACATTGAAAATGGAGTGGCTTTCCCATGAAGGCTTGAGAAAATATGGTCTCGCACACCTTCCAACAAAATCCTTCTCGTCTTCGCTACTTTCTTTTTCCAGGCATCAAGTAATGCAACATCCGTCGAAGTGGGCTTAGGAACATCACTGTTGATGAATTCCTTCAAGCCATTATCTTCAAGCACCGCCTCCATCCTATCCTTCCATGAAATGTAGTTCGAGATACCCTCGAGTGCATACTCTAACTGCAAACCATTGAAAGCCATTTCGATGTTTACTCAACTATCGCACCAAAAAATTCTTGCAACAAATTTGAATTGTTTCCACCAACAAACTCAACTACTGCTTCAATCTTTCAATATTCTTTGCTCTGATACCATGTAGAAATTTTTAATACAATTATGTATTTCCGGATTCTCCTGATCCAAAAATTGTATGCCACTATTAAATACAGAATCCTTCTACTTAAATCTTTGCAGAAATTTAATCGCCAATTGCAAACACATGAAGAAATATCAATCACACATAACACAGATGTTTTTACCGGGAAAGCATAAAGCTGAAACCCCTTGAATTCTAGTGCTGCTAGCTAGATTTAGACTCCATAGCCCAATGGACAAGTAAATTTCTCTCTGGTTTACCTCTAAGTGATTTTTTCCCACCAAAACCTTTAAAAACAAAACCAATTGTTCTATCATAACTAGCCTAAAAACATAAATAAAAAAACAAAGATAAATCTTAAAGAGAGAGCCCTCTTTGAATTTTACGAAGGCTAGAACCTAGAATTTGAAGTAGGTTTGTGGTTACCTCTAGTGTTCTTAGACTAAAAATTCAAATCCCACAACTTAAGAAATTACTAGAGCGATAACAAGGAGCATGGGAGGTGATATGGCCACCACAGTAAAACACTTGCTTCTTTATGAGGTGGGCCATGGGATTGATTGGAGCACTTGGGCTATGCCTCTCATAAACCATTGGGAGGAACTTTTCTATGAGTTTCCATGTTATGTTGTGCAACAGTAGTCAGAAAAAATGCGTTGTAACCACTTGGGAAACGATTGGCACCTTTCAGCTCTACATGAAACCTTCAGTATTTTTCTCATTTGGATGCCATATGGTGATCATGTCTTAATATCATATATGGGATGGTTTGGGCCAGCATGATTCATAATGTTGGAGGGAATATATTTGGAGATCTAGTCATCTTCTTGCCACTTGAGGGCAACAGTATTGTAGCCCAAGATCAAAAAATACTCTACACTTATCATAAGTGGAGAGAAGGACAACATGGGGTAGACTATTTTGTCTACCATGATTAGATTTTCAACCCACCTACATTGCAGGAGCCAAAGGTGGAGGAGGATTTTCATGAGTTACCATTTTGGAGGTTGATTGATTTTGTATGGATGATAGCTTGGGGATGGAGGTTCCACATGGGAATGATGATTCCGACTAAATTTCAGATCCCATTCCTTAATGGGACCTCTAGAAAACACTTTATTGCCTCATTGAGTATTTTACTTATTCATGATGATAACTATTTAGCTAGGTTGCATGCCTGGGAGGGGCAATATGGAGATTTATTGATGAGACAACATCTTATTCCTTGGAGGAGTTTATCTATGTGGATGCTAAGGAGGAGGAGGGGAGACTTATTAGTTCTATCCTTGCAGTTGCTTCAGGACAAGTAACATTTGGGAGGGGAGGACTCTAATATTCCAAAATTAGCATGTAGCTAATTGGAATATTGATTTTGCTTTTGACACCTAGGAGATGAATAAATGGGTAAGGAGGCCCATACATTTCTAAAATAGGAATAAAATCCCTTATTGTGTGAAAAGGGATCATTATAATAGCTGGATTTCACACCCTCATGTGTGAACAGGGGCAATTACATATGGACAAGGTCAAGTTTGACCAAGTCAACAACGTTGGAATGGAAGGTGGAGATCATCTATGGAGACAACGCAGTGATAGTGGGAGGAAGATTCCTTGGTGGAGGAAACCCTAATGAGTAGGAACCAAGGTGAGAAGGCTTCCACTTGTATATAAGGAGGGAAATGTAGCCATAGCAAGACATGTGATTGAATATTTATTTTCTGGTCTGTATGACTTTGTGCTTTCTTCAGCTGCTTAGTTGAGATTGATGTGTTGCTTAGCACTGGCTGTTCCCGAGAGGGAATCCCATATCATTTATTGAGAGGAATATTGAGGGAGCTTGCACTTCATTTATCCACATTCAGGCTTGAGGCCAAGCTACCTCCTTCAGCTACAGCGCAATTTCTGTTTAGGGTTGGGTTGTGTTGCAGGGTGTTGCAGTGGAGGGTTGAGAACACCACTTCCGGAGCTTGTTTTTCAGAGGAGGAAGCTTCCTTTCCTTTGGGAGATCAGTGAGGAAGATTTTGGAGCTTATTTCAGATCTTGGCACTTGGAAAACACATTTTCCATCACCTACAATGCAGTATCCCTCAGTGACTGTGTTATTTCTGTGACCATTTTCAGTGAGGGGTTGTAGTGTTTGTTTGGAGGGTAAGATCTTCAGTGTTAGGATCAACCTTTCACTTGGAAGATCCATTGGAGGAGTTTTATTCATCTTGTGTAGCATATTTAGCCATCTCCATCCAGTTATTGAGTTGTAGCTACTATTCAGTCCCAAGAATGCATTCCGGCATTTTGCACTTTTTGCATATTTCAGGGAATCCTTTCCGAATTGTCTTGAAATTGTGTTTGGGAGTCTAAATCTTAACTCCCATCATTGTATGACCCATATAATTTTAGATCAATGTATTGAAACTTTCCAGCCACAGTTATCCTCAATAAAACTGTGCTGTCATAGCCTTGGGCATTATTTGTGTAGCCATGTACTTCATTTTTCATGTACATGTTCTCTTGAGGCTTGCGTTGCCTAACTTGAGTGATTATTTCCTCAAGATATTGTATCTATTTGCTGCTATGACATTAATATGATGGCTATCTAATCTTCTTATATTTTATGAGTTGATTTACACTGTTATTTCCAGTTTTGTGTTCATGTATCACTGCATTCCCATTTTGGGATATTACAGAATGTTACATGAAATGTGATTGGAAAAAGGATAGGGAGACAATCTAGAGCATGACTTGGATGTGATTCATTTTATATTTGAGATCCTTTATGCACTTGACCCATCGAATTTGGAAGTGTTTCTAGTAGGGATTCCAAAGGTTTTTAATTTTGTGATTATTACAAATCATTGGTTATTTTGGGAAAGAAAATGTTTTAGGAATGCCAGAAAAGACAACAGTCGATAGGTAAACAATTTTCTTATACTTGCAATGTCCATTCCATGATATCCTCTCTTTATTGTTTGATTGTATTTTAAACATTTCTTTGGATTTGTTTTGTCTTTTAACTATGAAATTGAGAATACTTGGTATAATTTCCATTTAAATAACTAAAGCTTGAAGATGAAATTAATATTATACGATATTGATTGAAATCCTTTTAGCTCTTTTGTGTTAAAATATTTCCATGGCTATTAGAAAAGTTTACTTTCATGTTGTTATTTGAGCACATGTTTTTTAAATACTTGACCAAGCTCATGCATTATAGAATAACATGTTGTTGCGAATAAAATAACAAGTATTAGACATAACACCTCATATTATTTGTTTTCACAAGTTATCTAAAACTTGATATTTTTAGCATGTAACCTAGTTGGCATGATTATACCTTAATCTTTCCATGAGGTTGAATACTAAGTTACTAATAATTTTTTTTTCTATGGTGATGTTTTATTTGCCTTTTTTATATAGGTCATATGGCCACATAATGGCCAATATCACCCAAATAAAGAAAACTTCTTCAAGTTTCTTTCTTTTATTGGAAAAAATGGATTTGACATTGATAATTTTGAGGTATTTGTCATGTAAATGCTTTATAGTCTACTTTATTTTATATTCTAGTGTTCATCATCTTTCATGTCTTACACTTGACATTGTATATTCTTTTTTTTTCAAAAAAGGAACTCAGAACTCAATATTTATGGTAATAAGCAAGAATTAATGAAAGAGGAGAACAATAACACTGGAGAGACAAATGAAAAGAGAGAGAGAGAGAAGAGAATTGGTTTTGATCAGAATCTGGATCGGGGGAAAAAATCTACCAAAATTTCAAAGTTCTCAGAATTGCACCAAACTAGAATGACCAAATCGAAACCGTTGCCAGGAATCCGACATAATTTGTTTCACCCAAAACAGAGTCCGTATGAGGAAGTTAGAGCCCGTTGACTGTAGTTCAGAGCAGGCGAATTTTCAAAAAAATATGGTCAAACAGGGTCAAATGCCAAAAATATGGTTTTTTCCATTTCCCAATGACAGGATGACAAGTGTCAATCTCTCATTAGCCCAAATTTTTGGGCATATGGTGCAATTTCATTGGTTTTATATGAGCCAATAGGAGGTTGACATGTGGCAAGCCCGGAGGTCGTCATGTGCCGCCCCAAAGGCCAAATTATTGGTTAAGTGTTTGGGTCAAAATTCAAATTTTGAATTGGGCGGAAAATTAAATTATTTTTGGTAGCAAAATTTTTTGGGCAGAGGTCAAGGTTGAACCCACAACCTCCCCCACACAAACACCATATGTTACCACCATACCACAATGTTTGAACTTAATATATATGCATTCAGAAACATATATAAGTTTTAAATAAAGTTTGGGCAGAGGCATATGGGGGATAGCCCCATGGGGCCAGCCCCAATGCACAGGTCCGTGGCCTATGAACAAGAGCGGAGCACTCCAATGCTAATGGCACATTTAAACCTTAAGCAAGGTTAATTAACCCTAATCCCAAATTATGTGCACTAATCCGAATGAATTTAGATTTCTTTGTAATTTCGCTTAATGCGCTAATATTCCACTTAAAACATGCTTAACTATTAGTTAATCGCCACTTACCATTAATTAATAATCCAAATAACTTGGAGGACTTCCATAAAATTAGGAGGAACTTCCAGTTAGAGGCACAGTTAGCTAAATTAGCGAAGGTTTTGGAGGAGATTTTGAAAGAGGCATAACTTTTGACTCATAAAAGAAAATTCGACTCATTCAAAGGCTAGACAGGGGTTTTTGGGTCTTATAAACACAATGGAATAGGTTTTATAGGTGTTGGAGCACTTTCGAAATTGTTGTTGCCACTTTTAAGATTAGAGAAGTCTAGGCCCACCAGGAGAGGATAGCAAGCCTAGATCAAATGGAAATCATTTTCAGAGATTGAATAATCTATTATGAGGTTTTGGGGTCTTCTGAATCCAATGGAGTGGGTTTCAATGTAGGTGCATGTAATTAGACATTTTACCATATATACCAAGAAGGGATAACCAATTGAAGCAGGTCGATAGAGATGTAGCCCAGGAGGGGTGAACTCTGTTATCAGCTATTTTGTAATGTGTATGTTGAGTGTTAGTTCTATGCATTTTATTTTCTATACATGAGTTCTTAAAAGCTAATTAACTCATAAATTTCTCATCAAGACACTTAAAACTTGACACATAAACCCCTTCACAATTGGCTAACTTGAGACGATCCTAAACACAATTTACTTAATCGATGAGGGAGCTAGCACAACAAAACTAGTTTGCCCATATTAAGATCAAGTTGGTATTAGAGCATAATTTAACTTAGTTTAGCCAAGGATAGGTAGAATAATTAGCTCTTGGTTTTGAATTTTCACAAGGATAATTTAACTGTGTGCAAATTTATATGTGAAGGAGAATGTCAAGATTGAGAGCTTAGTTCTCAAATCATACCAAAGAAACTTTGTATTCATTGTAGGTGTGGTGGAAGCTTCATTAAGGATTGTTTCCAGTCAGTTTTCTTTAGAAAAACTCTTTGATAAAGAGATGTTGCAGAAGCTTTATATCACGAATGATATGGTGCAAGAGATGTATGAATATAAGAGGGAGAGAATTATACTTCAAGAGAAGTTGATTTCCATGAAGGAGGAGAGGCAAAATATTCTTGAAAAGATGCATAAGATGGATACTTAGCTCCTTATTTAAAATGAAAACCTAGCAAGGATGCATGAGATGGAGACTCAAATCCATGATGCCAAGGAAACCTTAGCCAAGTATGTGCTTGAAAAAGAGGTATGAAAATCAATTTTATCTTCTAATTCTTCTAAATATGAATGTGTAGGTTATATTCAAAGACACACTAGAGGAATAGGGTCCAAATTATTGATGAAAATGGGCCATGAAGGTAAAGGATTGGGTAAACATGCACAAGGCATAGTTGAGCCAATTTTTGTTGAGGAAAGGCCTAAGTATTTGGGTCTTGGTTATGGAAAACATGATGGAGAATGCTCTAAAGCCAAGGAGGCACATGAAGGTGTTCCAAGAAGGACTTTCATTTCATGTTCATTACCTCAAGCTTGTGAATATTATGTTCATGAGGAATGCAAAAGTTTTACACCCACTTTGTAAGAACGTGCTCATGAGCATGAAGCTAATGAGAATGGCGAACAAGAGGATGTTGAAAGCTATAAAATCAGTGAATGAATTGTTGGTATTCCAAAGAGAGCCACTACCTCTTCAAATTCACCTCCTCAAGAAGGTGACAAAGGTGAATGTTCAAGGTATAAATCTTCTTTTAATAAAGTTTCTTTTGATTATGATAAACATGGCGAATTCTCGCATGCGATTTGGAGAAAGTTGCATGTTCCTTTTGTGGTTTGAATAACCATAATGTTTGAAGATGTTGGAAGAAGATATCCTTGCACAAGAAAATTTTAAAACAAAGGAGGCAACAAGCCAAAGTCCCTTTGGACAAAGAAAATAATGTTGAAAAGAAGATGCAATTATTTTGCACTCATTTCCATAAGCAAGGTCATCTTGTGGAAAAGTGTTGGACTTTGAATCCATCAAGTCATCCACAAAATTTGAAGGAGGAGGAGAGAGATCTTGACATGAATGGAAAAGATGATTTGATAATCGATGTGGGTCAGGATGATTCACATGATGATGTTCAGCTAAAAGAAGTACCATTGAAATGATTTGGTAAGAGATGGTTAGATTTATTATCCGATTAAGGATTTTCATGTCTTTTGATGTTTGATGCATTTATTTTCCAATTCAATGCATGTTTCATGTTTACACTAGCAAGGTGTTTGAAAGTGGAGTTACGTTGACTCACTTAGATACATCAAAGATGGCAATTTGTAAATGCTATTGTTTGACTTCAGAGTCATTTGTTTGCACATGCATTGAGTGTCGACTTGTGTTGGCCAATGAGTTTTTACACCGAGATGTAATATTACATGGCGATGTTCACATGATGTGAAATTTTTTTCTCTTAAGGAGAAAAAGGATATGTCATCAAGTTATGTTTATTGCATGATGTGTTTTTCAGGTTGATGGTTGTGTTTGTGACAAGATGTCATAGGAATTTGGGAAGGTCCACTCTTGAGCAAGAGCCTCATGTTTAGCCTTCATTCTCAAATCCATGGCATGAGCAGGATGTTGAATTCGAGGATGATGGAAAGAGTGACAATATGAAAAATAATTTGTAGCCAAAATGTGTATAGCCATTGTAGACCATTTGATGTGTTCACGCCAAGAAGTGAAAGAGATGGTGAATAGATTCTTCTAGATGTGGAATTTTGAATCATGGATGTAAAAGAATGGTCATTTGTTTTCTTATTATTACTGATGTTGGAACTCAATGATGTGGTTCACTCAAATGAGCTTAACTTGGAAAAGTGATTTCCAAGGAGAAGCTTGCATCAAATGCATGTTTGTGCAAAGGAGGAAGATGGTTCTCAGTGGGAAGGCCATCTGTTAGTTTTCCAAGCATCGAGGGATCTGTTTGGTACAATGAAGTGTTTTATTAGTCAGTAAGCAAGCAAAAAATGTTGGATTGGGTCAGCAGCAAAAGGAGAACATTGGTTGAAGTGCTAAGCCATTGCAAGGCAAGGCATGTCAATGAACCCAAAGTGGTTGTCATGGAGATTTTTCTGAGTAGAATCAAGATGATAGAACTTGGGAAAGAAAAGTGCATTCATAATTTATGAGATAACCAACTTTTTTTGGTCCAAAATGTTGTCAGTGGGAAGGAGTGATCAGAATCTGGATTGGGGGAAAAATTTTCCAAAAATTCACAATGCTCATAATTGCACCAAACTAGAATGACCGGATCCGTCTCACTTCCAGGAATCTAGTGCAATTAGCTTCACTCAAAACAGAGCCTATATGAGGAAGTTAAATCCCATTGACCGCCGTTCAGAGCAAACGAATTTAAAAAAAAAAATGGTCAAACAAGGTCAAAGGCCAAAAAATTGGTTTTTTCCATCGCCCAATGACAGGATGAGAAGTGTCAATTTCTCATTAGACCGAATTTCTAGGCATATGCCACAATTTCATTGGTTTTAGATGAACCAATGGGTGGCTGACATGTGGAAAGCCCGAAGGCCGCCACCTGCCCCCCCCAAGGCCGAATTATTGGTTAAGTGTTTGGGTCGAAATTCAAATTTTGAATTGGGTAGAAAATTCAAATTATTTTTTCTGGAATTTTTTTTTGGGCGGAGGTCGAGGTTGAATCCGAAAACTCCCCCACACAAACACCATACGTTACCACCATACCATAATGCTTGAACTTAATATATATGAGTTCGGAAACATATATAAGTTTTAAATAAAGTTTAGGCAGAGGCATATGGAGGCCAGTCCCAATGCACAGGTTCATGTCCTATGACTAGGATCAGAGCGCTCCAATGCTAATGGCACATTTAAACCTTAACTAGGGTTAATTAACCCTAATCCAAAATTATGTGCACTAATTCGAATTAATTCATATTTCTTTGAAATTGCACTTAATATACTAATATTCCACTTAAAATGCGATTAAATTCTAGTTAATCTCTACTTACCATTAATTAATACTTCGACAAACTTGGCGGACTTCCCTAAAATTAGGCAGAACTACAAGTTAGGGGTGCATTTAGCTAAATTAGTGGAAGTTTTCAAGTCTATTTTGACTGAGGCATAACTTTTGACTTAGAAAGGAAAATTTGACTCAGTCACAAACTAGACACAGGTTTTGGGGTCTTTTTAACACAATGGAATATGTTGCAAAGGCATTGGAGCATTCTGAAAGCGTTTTTTCCACTTTGAAGATCAAATAAGCCTAGGTCTACGAGGAGAGGAGGTCAAGCCTAGATCTAATCAAAACCATTTTCGGAGATTGAATAGGTTGTCCCTTTAGAGAAGCATATATAAGACCTCTGATATTGGTTTTCTTGTTTAGATTTTCCCCTTGCACTTCTCTACTTTATTGGATTAGCTTGAAAACAATGAAACATAAAATCCCAAGTGCAAGCATGAGGTTTCCAGAATAGACATGGAGTTCATGGTTTGACACAAGGCCTTCTTAACGCAAGGATCATATTTTCCATCCGAACATTATTGAACAAACATGGAAGAAGGATAGAGAGTTAGCCAAATTTTGTAGTGTTACAAAGTCCTTTCCTATTTTTCCACATTCCCTTATGAGCCAAAATAGAATCTTCATGCAAGGTCATATGGATAGAACATAAAGAAAAGACAAAATACAACAAGAAACCAAAACTAAAGCACAAAATAGAAACTTTTTAAAGAAAAACATGATGCAAAATCAAAACTAGAAAACCCAAGAAAAAACTAAAGAAACAAATGTAGGATGGATGTGCAGATAAACTACAATGCAACTAGACCTACTCCTAATCTAACCAACTAGAAGGTCGGGGTAATGTATAAAGGAATTTCCAATGCAGCCACAGTATTTGTTCCCAATATGCATTCACAAAGATACAAATAATTAAAATAGATATAAATCCATGTGCAACAAAAGATAAAAAAAGCTTGAATAACTTGCAAATTAATTTGAATGTTTTTCCTATGTGAAGAAATATGTGTCACGACCACTACTTTCACCCAATTCACATTCTTACCTCACTGATGGAAAGAATAATCAGAAAACATCAAAATATTCTCACGGATGAGTCTCCATCTGCACCAACATTCTTGGCAAACATAAAGAAATATTACAACTTCGTTATTTGGGATAGAGCTTGCCAGGTAGGATTGTTCCAACCATTCAACGATTAGATTGTAAAACCCATGATGACCCTCTTGAAAGCCCTGATATTTGAAGAGATGATTTTTCAATTAGAGACAGGGGACAACGATGGGAATCTTGTGGGGGGAAATAGATCTAATCATATTCAGCAGTCATGTTGAGACACGGAGGACCTGAAATAACCGTCAATGAAGACTGAAGTGCCTCAACTACTTAAAAAAACTATCAATAGTGAGATATTGAATGATGAAGATCAAAGGATGTAAAAAATTGTCATTGGATGTGGTGATGGAAAAATAATAATCTAGATAATAGTCAGCGGATACAAAATAATGATCATGTGGGTTGATTAAACCATCACGTTCCCAGTTTTTAATTAACCAAGATACATAAATTTGGACAAATCTATGAATGCATTGATCAATTGAAACAAGTTCCTCACAAGCCGAATGTGACAAACCATTTTCCTATAGCTGGTGATAAACTGTACAAGCATCGTAATCATTAAAATAATTTAAAAGGTATTCCAGCACAAAAAATGCACGATACCGGTGAGGACATGGTGAATAGAGAAGAACTTGATTCATGCGATAAAGCTTGCATTCATTATGACTCAAGAGGATTTCTAGTGCGATGAAGGGACAAATTTGCAACATAACATTTGCAGGAAGAACCAAGAGCTGGCTATTAAGGAATGAATCTAATAGGGATGAATGCTTTGGCCAAAGATAGTATTCTAAATGACCAGCTTCACAATTCAATGACTTTATTATGGGGGATACACAATCCAAACCCAAGTTTGATGAGAGATATTTTCATGGAGACAAATCAACTAAAGAAGATTCCTGAATCCGATTAGAAACCAAAACTCAAAATTTTTAAAAATTACATCCAAAATACCAAATATATTTCATACAAATATTGACATCGAGTGAAACCATGCATAGATAAGGATTGTGAAGAATAAAATAGTTCTGACTTAGTTTGAGGGGCTTACCAGAGTCGCTAGATCCTGCCATAACCATCACCGAAAGTTGAAGTGCGTAGACTTCCTGACAAGTCACATAAATTTTGAGGATTGTAAAATCGCATTCTGAAGATTGAATGAGATCATGCATGGTGTGAAGATAACTTCTACCACTGCTTTCAATAAGACCGCTTCTTACTATATGGAAGCCATCTTTGTAATTTATTTTACCAGATTTTTCAACTTCAACAACTAGATTACTCAAGTCGAAAGATTCTTGTGATCTCAAATTCAAAGATGACTGAATTGGGGAAATTTCGTGAGCAATCTGAGTTGAAGATTTGTCTTCACGCAAAAGAAGAGATTATGGGGAATGAGAAGAGTACGAAATGATTTCATTGTTTTCATTTACATCATGGGTAATATCACCACCTTGTGCCAATTTATAAGTTAAATCATATGAGAAATACTTAAAGAGCATCGATTATCCCCATTGCAAGTATATGCATCACAAATCGTAGAGCATGATGGATAATTAGATGATGAGATATTTTCGATAAGCACATCTTCTCTAACCAAATCAGATCCCGGATCTAAAGTAAAATATTCATGAGAAATTGAAATATCACATGATGCATTTGGGCATTCGTCACCACATACATCAACAAAATCATCTTCATTAGAATTATTATTTCCCAAGTATATGAATTGATCTAAAGAATTGATTACGTTGATTCATTATCGAGATTAGAATATTGAAAATCATCCAATAATAGAAGCACATCATATTCATATGGAGGATTTTGGAAAATAGAAGTACGATTGAAAGCCTCTTCACCTTCCTTCTCCCCTACCTATGTAATGAAAATTTCTTATATGTGGTCTCAGTTTGAACTAGCAATACGAAAATCAAGAGAGTGTGAGAAACTAGTTGGTGAAACAGATTGCTCAAGGGGATCATGGTAGAAAGAGTCATGGTTCATAGATGATAGAGGATAAAAAAATCCATATTATGTTAGAGAATAGAGTTATGAACAATAACATCATCTTGGGGAGTGGAGGAGTTAGTATTCACCATGGGCTTCATGAGCCATTATGGAATTTCCTTCATTGACTCTGAGTCATGGAAGGCAAAATAAGAATAAGAAAGTGGATTTGGAATATGATTAGCAGATCTCCCAACATTATTATCATCACAAGGAGGCACCCTAATTGGAATAGGAAAAGGAGAAAGAGAATGAAAAAAATGAATAGTAGGTTCCTCCTATGAAATTAGAGGTGTCTCATGATTCACAAGAGTTAAGGGAGTAAGAGAATTAGGGGGTTCAAAATCACTGTGTAAAGAGATAAGAAACAAGCGCTCAAAATCTTGTTTCAATAAACCCAAATTCATATCTTCTTCCATAATTTCATAGAAAAGGTGAAGGAATCGATAAATAAAATCCACAAATGATTCATCAAGCTCCATTCTGAGTTCATTGATTCTTTTTCGAACATCTCGATTATCATACTAATCGAAATCTTGATGAATCTCCTTAGTAAAATGGGGAAGAGAATGAAAGGAAGAATATGGTAAGGTACGACACCAGTTATTAACACACCCTCAAGAGTTAGGGTGAATAGAGAGAACATAACATCTTCATCATTTATTTGGACATTTTTACAAAACCCATGAAAATAATTTATGTGTCTGGATAAAAATATACCACCCTCGTCATTAAACTTGAACTAAGACAAGGCATGAACAAGTTCCACATGGATTGAAATTTTTCCAAGAGGAATGTTATATAAACACCATCGTATTATGATTTCGGAAAGAGACATTTATGACAGGAGATTCAAAATAGACTCAATGGGCTCAACTTGTCATGTGGCCCTTCTTCTAGCACCATTGTTGATGGTGTTGTAAATCCATCAATCAAGGGGTCTCCCTGATGTGAAGTCCCAATTAGGCCTCACGTTGTTTGGAGTAGGAGCCCCATCTAGAATATCGGTCTGGTTTCCATGTAAGCTTAAACATATTCCTTGGCTCTGAATATCGACATGAGAGAGGGGTGCATATGTACTTTCTAAAATCAAGGGGGTTGTTCCTGGTTTAAAATTGCAAGTGTGTCAAGCTTCTTCTATTGTGAGGGGAGAGAGAGGTAATAGTACTACCCAATGAGACACATACATGAACCGGAGGATCCTTCTAACATCCAACAAAATAGTCTACAAGGGATGCGACGGTCATTAAAACCAACAATTGAGAAATATCTGCCTAATATCCCGCGGAATAGTCTACAAAGATGCAACAACAATAATAACCATTACAACAAATTCTCAATTAGATAAGTACTAATACAACTGAAATAGTTCAACTACCTTATCACATGTGAAATCAAACATGAAGTACAAACATTTGCATAGTAGTCTTACAAACATTGATAATCCATGCATGAAGAATGTGCTGACATTTAAAGGCTTATTTTATTAAGTAAAAGTTCCAAGACACATATGTACAATGAAAATCACTAGATCCAATTGTGGAGCATTGGATCCACTTCTTGCTCCACAAAAGAACTAGCTTATCTCTTTAATGCTTTGTTGGTGGAGCCAAGGTGAAAAGTGATTTTCTCATACAATGAGGGTGTATATATAACCAAGGGTTGATGCTTCACCCTCCTTGTGACTCTTTGACTCTCCTCATGACTATTTCACTTCCTATGACTTTTCAACTTACCTAACTCTTCATATTCCATGTGTGTCATTTGGACTCCACTTTACAATACATTTTGAATACAATTTGCATGATCCACAATCATGATGTGGCATATGATGACTTGTGACAAAACATGACATGACAATGATGACGTGGCAATTCCAAGTTGTCCTTCTCTCTTCTTCTTTCTTTGTGTCTTATTGAAAATATGTTAGGTCCCTATATTATTAGTATAGTCCCTTATTGTTGTTAGTGTAACCCCCTTATTGTTATTATTGTAACCCTATAACCCCCATATTTTTATTATTGTGCCCTTAAATTATTATTGTTAGGTTGGCTAGGATTACATTATGGCCCCACTAGGATTACATTATGGCCCCATGGACTCCTATATATAGAAAGGAGGTTTGTAATTTGTATCATCCAATAATTTTTCATTCATGTAATGTATTGGAGATTTCCCCCTCAAAGTGGCTTATTTCTAAGGCGTTGATATCTCTTTTCTTCTATTTTTGGAGCTGGTTTCACAACATTTGGTATCAGAGCTTTGGGATTCTAGAGTTTCGCTGCTCCAAACAAGTCATCGTGGCATTTTCTCTATAATTTTTTTTTACGAAGGCTCAGAAGATGAAATTTTTAGAGTGCGAAGCCAAAATCCGAAGGAATATCATCGAAAATTTTTAGAGCTTGGTTCGTAACATTTTCGGAGATATGATCTGTGTAATTTAGGTCATTTTGCATGCTCCTAAATTTAACCTAAACAGGTCATCGTGGAATTCACACTATAACTTTGTTTCTACGAAGTTCAGAAGCTGAAATTTTTAGAGTGCGAAGCTGAAATCCTGAGGAACGTAGTCACAAAATTTCAGATCTTGGTTCTCAATATTTTCGGAGATATGATCTATGGAATTTAGGGCTTTTTCAGGCTTTTTGAATTTCATCTCAAAGAGCTGATCATGGGAAAATCTTCATAGCTCTCTCTCTGAGAATCAGATTGGAATGCTGTGAAAATTGACCGCAAGTACACAAACTGTAGTTTGTTTTCTATCAATTTCAGAGCCAAAGGAAGAAACCGTGACACGTGGAAAGTCGTAAAGTTTCGCTCTACTGAATGAGTCCATAATTGGGTCATTGTGGGAGATTCGACATAACTTTGTCTTGAAGAATCCAAATCAAATCAGACTTGTGGCATTTGAAAGAAAATTCAGAGGGCTACTATAGGGCCAAATTTCAAATATTGAGGATCCACAATTATAGAGATAATTCAATTTCAATATCGAGCTCCTCAAAAGCAAGTAAAAGGTGTGTATTTTGTTTTTCCGAATTGCATAAGTCTTGTTCGAAGAATCAAGTTGAATTGATTCCAAGGGCATATTGTAGAATAGATATCAGATTGGATTCTAAAATGGCTCCTAAAAAGAATTCAACACCCATTAAGCCTTTAGAAGGCTGTACTATGACTCATGAAGACGAAGAATGGAACGATGACATATCAAAATTACAAGAGCAAGTGCAACAAATCTCTCTCTCGCAAAGAGCAACAAAAAATGAAATGGAAGTTTTGAAGAAAGGTGTGGAAACTAATATGGATGGTTTGAAGAAAGGTGTGGAAGCTAAGTTGAATGGTTTGGAAGCTAATATGGATGGGCCCATGGAAGTGGGCGTAGAAGGATGGATGACATGGAAGCTAAGATTGATGAAAAAATGAAAGACAACATGGAAAACATGAAGAATTCTCTAAAAGTAGACATGGAAGGTTTGGAAAAGTTGATACAAGAAAATTTTCCTAATGGTGAAAAGATAGTAGAGGAAACTCATGATGAGAACAAAATAAATTTTAATCATGATTTCATAAAATCTAATGTTGGATGGAAGAAACACCATATTCCAAAAATGGATATGAGGAAGTTTTATGGAAATGATCCTGTAACATGGATACTATAGATGGAGCAATATTTTGATCTCAATAATGTGCAAAACACAAAAAAGGTACACATTGCAACTTTACATTTAGAACAAAATACATTTGTATGGTATTGATAGCTTTGCTCTCGTAAAAAAATTGTCATTTGGCCAATTTTTACAGAGGAAATGATAGCACATTATGAGGATACAAAGAGCAACACCTTCTTTATCCAATTGATAAATATCAAACAAAAGGGTTTAGTGGGGGAGCACATTGAGGACTTCCAAAAATTGAATATAAGGGTAACTGATATTTCAGAGGAACACAATTTTTATCTCTTCATAGGTACTTTAAAGGATAACATCCAACATGAAGTTCGCGTTTTGGAACCTGATTCATTGGAGAAGCCATTCAGGTTGGCCAGAAAATTTGAATGTAAAATTATAGCGACAAGGAAGCCTACCAATCACTTCTATAAAAAGGGAAGTGTTGCTACTCCTATATTTGCACAACCTACAAGGTTGACACCACAACAATTGGAAGAAAAAAGAGCAAAAGGGCTTTGCTACAGATGTGATAGAAAAAACACTAAAGGTCATAACTGTGCTGAGAAGAAACTATTTTACATAGATTGTGAAGAGGAAGAAGAAAAAGAACAAGAATCTTCAAAAGAAGAGGATATACACCACGAACCAACCCTAGAAGAGGAAGAAATGAGTCTGACCATATCGTGTAATGCATTGGAATGAATTACCACTCCTCAAACTCTCAAGATAGAAGGACATATCAAGAAGAAAAAGGTAATATTGTTGATTGATTCAGGTAGTACCCATAATTTTATTCATTGTAAGGTAGCCAAGGAATTGAATTGTTTCCTATACCCAACACTAGAATGTCAAGTGATGGTTGCAAATGGAGGAACTATAAATTTCTCTGGAAAATGTCATAATATCAAGCTAACCATGGGGGAATATTTATTGAATAGTCCAATTCGTTCCATTCCTATGGGAGGTGTTGATGTTGTAATAGGAGTACAATGTTTAAAATCTTTGGGGATGGTAGTTTTTAATTTTCAAGAAATTTTCTTAAATTTTTTTTCAGAAGGAAAGGAAGTCGAATTACAGGGTATTGGAGGGAAGCTAGGAAAGATAATAAGCTCTAATGTCATGAAAAAGATTATAAAGAAAGAACAACGAGGTGTAATTGCGCAATTATGCTCACTAGAAGTTTCAACATCAAAATCATCTATTTCTTCAGATCTCCAAAAAGTCTTGGACAATCATTCCAAGGTGTTTTAAAAGCCCAAAAGACTCCCACCCATTCGTGATCATGATCATGCTATTCATTTGATTCCAGGAAGTGTTCCTCCAAGCATCAGGCCTTATAGATATCCTTATGTCCAAAAGAGTGAAGTTGAATGTATGATTGCAGAAATGTTAGAGGCTGGTATAATTCAACCTAGTCAAAGTTATTTCTCTGCTCTTGTAGTATTGGTACACAAGAAGGATGGATCATGGCGCATGTGTCTAATTATAGGGAGCTCAATAAGCTCACCATTAAAGATAAATTTCCCATTCCTGTGATTGATGAATTATTGGATGAATTACATGGAGCAATTTATTTTACCAAGTTGGATCTTCATTCACGACATCATCAAATTACAATGAAGACTGAAGATATTTAGAAAACAACATTTCGAACTCATGAGGCTCATTATGAATTTTTGGTCATGCCTTTTGGGCTTACCAATGCACCTTCTACATTTCAAGGGTTGATGAATTCCATTTTCAAACCCTTAGAAAATTTTTGCTAGTATTTTTTGATGATATACTAATCTATAGCAGGTCTTGGAAGGATCATGTTCAACATGTTGACAGGATGCTCAAACTATTGCAGGAGAAACAATTATATGAAAAAATATCCAAATGTTTCTTTGGAATACAAGAGGTGGAATATCTGGGTCATATTGTATCTCATGAGGGTGTTAAGGTAGACCCTAACAAAATTAAATCCATTAAGGAATGGAAAGTCCCCACAACCATAAATCAGTTACGAGGATTTATCGGGTTAACAGGGTATTATCACAAGTTTGTTAAGAATTATGGGAGAATAACAGCACCTCTAACAACATTATTGAAGAAAGATGCATTTTCATGGACTCCCGAAGCAACTATGGCCTTTGAACATCTTAAAGAAGCAATGTGCCTAGCACCGGTCTTAACTATGCCAGATTTCACAAAAAACTTTATTGTGGAATGTGATGCCTCAGGAAATGGAATTGGTGTTGTTTTAATGCAAGAAGGAAGACCCATTGCTTTTGAAATTCATCCAATCAAAGGAAAATATTTACAGAAAGCTATTTATGAGAAGGAAATGTTAGCAATACTGCATGCACTAAAGAAATGGCGAACTTACCTAATGGGAAGACACTTCAAGGTAAAAATTGATCGTGATAGTCTTAAATAATTTTTGGAACAAAGACTATCTTCAGAAGAGCAGCAAAAATGGGTCACAAAGATGTTGGGTTATGACTTTGAAATAATCTAAAAAAAAGGGAAGCTAAACGTTGTTGCAGATGCACTCTCAAGAAATAATGAATAGCTGGAAGAATTGCTTTGTGCCATATCTATTATCCAACTAGATTGGATAACTGAAGCCCCAAGGGATGAATGGAAGACGAACGAAGAAGTGTTGACACTCATTCAAAATTTGCAGCAAGATCCTAGTACATATGATACATTTAGTTGGAAAAATGATTCCTTATGGTACAAAGATCGCTTATATCTTTGTAAGAATTCCCAACTAAAACAAAAGATTCTTTTGGAATTGCACACTTCTCCTTTAGGAGGACACTCAGGATTTTTAAAAACTTACCAAAGGGTAAAGTAAGATTTTTTTTGGGATAGCCTTAAATCTGATATTCAAAAGTTTGTGGCAGAATGTTTGGTTTTCCAGTAGAATAAAGTTGAGACAATTGAGACAATTAAGACCTCGGGTCTTCTACAATATTTATCCATTCCAAGTCAACATTGGGAGGAGATTTCAATGGATTTTATCACAGGTTTACCTAAGTATGAAGGAAAGAGTGTCATCATGGTGGTAGTTGATAGACTTACCAAGTATGCACACTTGTGTGCATTATCTCATCCATTTAAAGAAATTACAATTGCTACTACATTTGTGGACACAATTCAAAATCTACATGGAAACCCAAGGGTTATTTTGAGCGAAAGAGATCCCATTTTTACTGGAAATTTTTGGACGGAGTTATTTTCTTATTTGGGTATCAATTAGCTCATAGCTCATCTTATCATCCTCAATCTGATGGTCAAACTGAGATAGTAAATAAATGTTTGGAAGGATATCTTCATTGTTTTGTATTTGATAAACAAACACAATGGGTCAAGTGGTTACCTCTCGCTGAATGGTGGTATAACACTTCCTTCCATACTGCAGCGAAAATGAACCCATTTATGGCACTTTATGGATATCATCCACCGTCCATCACATCATATTTAAGAGAAAATTCGAAGGTTCAAGCAGTGGAAGATCACATCGAGCATTAACAAGAAGTTCCCAAACTCTTAAAGGATAACCTGAATTTGGCACAAAATTGAATGAAACAACAGGCAGATCAACATTGCAACGAGAGAAGTTTTGATGTAGGAGACTGGGTATTTTTACGGCTAAAACCATACAAACAAAAGTCCCTCAAGCAAGCTAAGAAGGATAATGAATTATCGCCAAAGTACTATGGTCCTTACAAGGTGTTGCAAAAGATTGGTACTATGGCATACAAATTGGAGCTTCCTGCTTCTTCACGAGTGCATACATTTTTCCATGTTTCATGCTTAAATAAGGTTATAGGTGAAAATCTTCCAGTTCAAACAATATTTCCAGAACATGATGAGGAAGGAAAAATCATATTGGAACCTGAAGCGGTCACGGAAACAAGAACTCGACAACTACAAAATCGATCAATTTTAGAGTATCTCATTAAGTGGAAGAACTTACCCACTGAAGATTCTACATGGGAGGATGAGAATTTTATACAGAAGCACCCAGAGCTACTAAAGCATTGAGGACAACACTTTTTTGAAGGAGAGGGGCATGTTAGGTCCCTATTACTAGTATAGTCCCTTATTGTTGTTAGTGTAACCCCCTTATTGTTATTATTGTACCCCTGTAACCCCCATATTGTTATTATTGTGCCCTTAAATTACTATTGTTAGGTCGGCTAGGATTACATTGTGGCCCATGGACTCCTATATATATAAAATAGGTTTTGTAATTTGTATCATCCAAGAATTGTTCATTCATGTAATGTATTGGAGGTTTCCCCCTCGAAGTGGATTATTTCTAAGGAGTTGATATCTCTTTTCTTATATTTTTGGAGCTGGTTTCATAACAAAATATCATACATGTAACATGTCTTCTTCTTCCTCCTCCTTATGATTTGAATATGAGGAGTATTCCGTGTGATTTGATCTTCATATTTTATTATAGTCTAGTATTCCTTTGTATTCTCGTATGTTGATCATATTTTCTCTACAGATTCATTTGTGTCTTCTTACATGTCCTCCTCCATCTCCTTCTTCATCATCTTGTAATAGCATGATAAATTTCCTTCATTTACAATTCACTCATGACAATATGACATCAGTCTGGGAAACCCCTAGTCTAAGATAGTGCATGATGATCCACTAACTGAGCCAGAACCGAGTGGTAGGCCAAGGGAGAAGCTCAATGACTGTGCAATTTTGAAACTCACGTAGTCAGGGGTGAAGCTTAAACCTTGATACTACGCAATGCATAGTTTAGGCTGGGCTAAGGAAGAATATTGCATATTTTTAGAGCTCAGGGTCACATGCTCAGGTATTTTGCACTTCTTTAGCCAATTGCACAGTTATTAAGGGAATATGAGCCTAAGTGATTCTGAAATGGCATAGTTCAAGAGCTCAAGGATGAAGCTTTAGCCTTAAGACTCTATGGTGCATAGCTGAGACAAGAATGGGGAGAAAAACTACGTAGTTTCTGGACTCTGTGAGCTTAGCTGTGAGGCTTTGCAAATCTTGGGAAAACTGCACAGTATTGGGAGGTAGAGAAGGTTGGTCCATTGTGAAGTTATTCAACTCTAGAGCTCAAGGGATTATCTTGATGCTATATATTACAGAGTGCGCATTTGAGTCTAGGCTGGGAAGATGAATTGCACTGTTCTATAAGGCAAGGTCGAGATTCAACACTGAAATTGAAAAGTGCGTAGTACTGGAGATCTGGATCTGACATACATGTAGTTAATAGTAGTAAATATTCAGTTGCATGTGAGATTACTCCATGTGAATTAATTTAATATTTAATTCACTGATCTCTCACTAGTGTATCTTTAGTTACAACTAGTTACAACTAGCACAACTGAGTTTAACTCACTTAACTGAGTTAAACTAATTTACAACTCACATAACTACACATCCAACTCTGTTACAACTTTGATCACTCAGTTACAATGAAGTCCACTAGCATGTCCCACCAACCAACCTTTGAACTCAAAATTCCTTCAGTTAATTGGTTTTCCACATCATTTAACTGAAATCAAGTGCTTCAAGAGAATAGATTATTATTTATTGTCTAATTATTGTTAAGGGCTAACAATAATCGACATGCAATCTATTTTTAGACATGCATTCCACGAAACAACTTTGCACATGCATTGAAAAAATAGACGCCCATCCATCCATAAAATTTTCTCAAACATATATAAATAGATTACTGCGAAAAGTAGACTTTGATCCAAATTATAAAAATAGACATATCACCTAAAAATAGCTTGCAGGCCCCACCTAGTTGAGGTGCTTAATTTTCACTAGTATCATCATCTTGTTGAACCTCAATAGAGATGTAGTATTTCATGAGCAGATTCATGATGGAAAATATGATAAACACAATGAAGAGTGGGGCATTCACTTGGTGATGGAAGAAGGGAGTGATGAAACAGGGAAAATACATGAGCAGCAGCAACAGAAAAAGGAAGAGCCAGATGGTACAGATGTAGTAGCCAAGCCAAGTCCACCAAGGGATGATCAGATCATATTTGAAGCCACTCCACCACTCAGGATATCAGGTAGGAAAAATCAATTGCCAGTAAGATATAGGTATCATGCTCTTATAAATAGTATGTTAAATGTTGTTGAACCCTCAAACTATAAAGAAGCTAGTCAATATTATGAATGGAGGGAAATCATGGAAGAGGAATATGAGTCAATACTTAAAATAAAAACCTTGGATCTAGTTGAATTACCTAAAGGAGAACAACCCATAGGTTGGAAATGGTTATACAAGTCTAAATTTAGAGCGAATGGGATTATAGATAAATATAAAGTTAGGTTGATCGAAAATGGGCACTCGTAGAAAGAAGGCATAGATTATGAGAAAGCCTTCACCCCTGTAGCTAAATTAAACACAATTAGAATGTTAATTTATTTAGCTACCAAACATCATTGGATGATACACCAACTGATGTCAAATTTTCAATTTTTAATGGGGAATTAAAAGAAGTGTATTTAATGAAACCTGAAGGGTTTGTTAAATAGGGGGTGGAACATTTAGTACGTAGATTGAAGACAAAATTGTATGGACTAAAATAGGCACCCAGGTTGTGGTATGAGAAAATGGATTCATTTTTCCTACAACATAGTTATAAAAGAAGCGAGAATGACCCTAATATGTATACCATGTTTGATAAAGAGGGAAAATTTTCTATTTTTCTTTATATGTAGATGATCTTGTCATTATAGGAAATGCTGATGAACTCATTAAAGAAATTGAAGAAAATATGTCACAGGTTTTTGAGATGAAATACCTTGGATAATTACACTATTGTTTGGGTCATGAAGTCTGGAGGGATTTTTGCCAGAATTTTCAATCACAAGGGAAGTATGTCCGGTGTTTATTAAGAAATTTTACAATGGATTAGTGCAAAGTTGTAGCAGTACCTTTACATTAGAATATTAAACTGCAAAATGATGTTGGTTCCAATGAGTTCGATGCAACACTTTACAAACAACTGGTTGGGAGTCTAATTTACTTGACTACAACTAGGCCGGGTTTGGCTTATGCAGTCTGTGTATTGAGCCAATTCATGTCAAATCCTCTTGAGAGTCATTCGGTTGCAAAAAAAGGCGCCTTAAGGTATCTTCAAGGAACCATAGTCTTTGGTATTAAAAATATTGATTTGTTTGATGTTAGATTGACAGGATTTTCAGACTCTGATTGGGTCGAAAATATTTTGACAGATGATCCATAACAAGTTATATATTCAACATTAGGTTTGGGGTCATTGCATGGAGTAACAAGAAGTAGAACAATGTATCCTTGTCTTTAGTAGAAGCCGAGTATCAAGCAATGTGTGCAGCAACATGTGAGGCAGTTTGGTTGAGGAGACTTCCCAAGGATGTCAAAGAAGATAAAAAAGATGCAATAGTTATCATATGTGACAACCAAAGCTCCATCAAACTTGAAAATAATGCAGTGTTTCATAAAAAAACAAAGCATATTGATACAAAGTTTCATTTTTTTAGGGAGAAGGGTCAGTCAAAGGAAATCCATATTGAATATTGTAATACTTGTGACAGTGTTGTAGACATTTTTACTAAGCCTCTTGGAAGAATTAAATTTGAGTTATTTAGGGATATGTTAGGAGTGCTAGTGAACCCTTTATCCATTAAGGGGGGGGGGGGGTGTTGAAGATAATGGATAAATGTATTCTAGGAGAGAATCACTTCATCAGTTAAGTGTATGCCCTAGATTAGGATTTATTTCCTATTATTTAGGTTGTTGTTCTAACTTCCCTATATGTGTGTAAGCTATATATTCATGGTGTGTAATGATGATCCCATAGAGCATTCTTCCAGAGGCAATATCTAGGTGAAGCACCTCACGTATGAGTTTCTCGTATTATGAATATAATCTAAGTCTTTGATTTGTATCGTTTTGAAAGTTGAATTCTACTCATTTTATTTCTTGTTCATTTTGAAATTTTACTAACCTCCAATAACTTGAAATTTGACTAACCTCCAATAACTCCCAACTCTTAATAACGAAAATGTAAAAATATCAAATGTATAATAGGATTCTGTTAATTTCTCTGGTCATAGTTCATTTGGAAATTCGAATTCTCTTCTTCTTATTCATTTGGAAATCCGCATATATTTTGAATTTAAATAATTCCAGACATCTTCTTCCTCAATTTGAAATGTGAATAACCTCCCATAACTATGGATAACTTAAATATAACAAAATAAAAGGTATAATTTAGTAAAGGTAAGCAGTGATAACCATGTCCCACCAATACCCCTCCTTTGTGTCAAAACTTATCATAAAACTTATTTATCTAAAACCCTTCTTTTGTTTTAAACCTTATTTATCTGAAAATCCTCCACAAATAAGCCTTTTCCCCTCAAAAACCCTTACCTTCCCTAATTTCATCCCTTTCAAAACCCCTTACCTTCCCCAATTTCATCCCTTTGACACTTTAGGAACAAATTCTCTCCTTCTTTGTTTTCCAGAATTTTTTTCCCATTCTGCTGAATTTGGAAACTATGTTTAATGTAATTGGAAAACAATTACTGCATCAGAAGTGTTTATCATTGCATCAATGTCTCCCAATGTCAATGAAAATTGTTAATGAGCACGACCCTCTGAAAGATAAAAAGCATGTGGTGATTTGTGCCTCTCTATTTCTCAATATCAACAAAATCGTTAATGAGCACGCTCATCATGTTGAGATTCAACAAGATGATGATCCTAGTGAAAATCAAGTACCTTCACTAGGTGGGGCCCGCAGGATATTTTAATGTGTATGTCTAATTTTAGAATGGTGAGCATATTCTAAAATTAGCAGGATGTTGATTCTAGATGGTTGATAAAATTCTATCTTTAGATAAGTTTCTATTTTTAGAATATGGGTGAAGTCTATTTATAGATCACAAATCTAAAAATAGAATGCATGTCAATTATTATTAGCCCTTAATAATAATCAAACAATAAATAATAACTTATTCTCTTGGAGCACTTGATTTCAGTGAACAGATGTGGCACATCAGTGAGATGAAGGAATTACACAATTCCCAGGTTGGTCGGTGACTCATGCATGATGGAATTCGTTATAATTGATTGTGGCAGAGTTGTAACAGAGTTTGAAGAGTAGTTATGGGAGTTGTTATTTAGTTTATGTTGTGAAACCAACTCCAAAAAGAGAAGAAAAGAGATATCAACGCCTTATAAATAAGCCACTTCAAGGGGGAAACCTCTAATACATTACATGAATGAACAATTCTTGGATGATTCAAATTACAAAACCTCTTTTCTATATATAGGATTCCATGGGGCCATAATGTAATCCTAGTAGGGCCACAATGTAATCCTAGCCGACCTAACAATAATAATTTAAGGGCACAATAATAACAATATGGGGGTTACAAGGGTACAATAATAATAATAAGGGGGTTACACTAACAACAATAAGGGACTATACTAGTAATATAGAGGCCTAACATGCCCCTCTCCTTCAAAAATTTTTTTTCCTCAATGCTTGAGTAGCTCTGGGTGCTTTTGTATAAAATTCTCATCCTCCCATGTAGAATCTTTAGTGGGTAAGTTCTTCCACTTGATGAGATACTCTGAAATTGATCGATTTCGTAGCTGTCGAGTTCTTGTTTCCGTGACCGCTTCAGGTTCCAATATGATTTTTCCTTCCTCATAAAGTTCTGGCAATATTTTTTGAACTGGAATATTTTCACCTATAACCTTCCTTAAGCATGAAACATGGAAAATTGGATGCACTCGTGAAGAAGTAGGAAGCTCCAATTTGTATGCCATAGTACCAATCTTTTGCAACACCTTGTAAGGACCATAATACTTTGGCGATAATTTATTATCCTTCTTAGCTTTCTTGAGGGACATTTTTTTTTATGGTTGTAGCCGTAAAAATACCCAGTATCCTACATCAAAAATTCTCTCGTTGCAATGTTGATCTGCCTGTTTTTTCATTCGATTTTGTGCCAAATTTAGGTTTTCCTTTAAGACTTGGAGAACTTCTTTTTGATGCTCAATGTGATCTTCCACTGCTTGAACCTTTGAATTTTCTCTTAAAGATGATGTGATGGATGGTGGATGATATCCATAAAGTTCCATAAATGGGGTCATTTTTGCTGCAGTATAGAAGGAAGTGTTATACCACCATTTAGCTAGAGGTAACCACTTGACCCATTGTGTTTGTTTATCAGATAAAAAAAAACGAATATATCCTTCTAAACATTTATTTACTATCTCAGTTTGACCATCGGATTGAGGATGATAAGATGAGCTATGAGCTATTTGAGTACCCAAACGAGAAAATAACTCCGTCCAAAAATTTCCAGTAAAAATGGGATCTCTGTCACTCACAATAACCCTTGGGTTTCCATGTAGCTTTTGAATTGTGTCCATAAATGTAGTAGCAACTATACTTGCTTTAAATGGATGAGATAATGCACAAAAGTGCGCATACTTGGTAAGTCTATCAACTACCACCATGACGACACTCTTTCCTTTGGACTTAGGTAAACCAGTGATAAAATCCATTGAAATCTCCTCCCAACGTTGACTTAGAATGGATAAAGGTTGTAGAAGACCCGAGGTCTTAATTGTCTCAACTTTATTCTGCTGGAAAACCAAACATTCTGCCACAAAATTTTGAATATCAGATTTAAGGCCATCCCAAAAAAATTATTTCTTCACCCTATGGTAAGTTTCTAAAAATCCTGAGTGTCCTCCTAAAGGAGAAGTGTGCAATTCCAAAAGAATATTTTGTTTTAGTTGGGAATTCTTACAAAGATATAAGCAATCTTTGTACCGAATCATTTTTCTAACTAAATGTATTAGATGTACTATGATCTTGTTGCAACTTTTGAATGAGTGTCCACACTTCTTCATCCTTCTTCCATTCATCTCTTGCTTCGGTTATCCAATCTGGTTGGATTATAGAAATGGCACAAAGCAATGCTTCCACCTCTTCATTTTTCTTGAGAGTGCATCTGCAACAACATTTAGCTTCCCTTTTTTGTATATTATTTCAAAGTCATAACCCAACATATTTGTGACCCATTTTTTCTGCTCTTCTGAAGATAGTCTTTGTTCCAAAAAGTGTTTAAGACTATCATGATTAGTTTTTACCTTGAAGTGTCTTCCCATTAGGTAAGTTCTCCATTTCTTTAGTGCATGCAGTATTGCTAAAATTTCCTTCTCATAAATAGGTTACTGTAAATACGTTCCTTTGATTGGACGACTTTCAAAAGCAATGGGTCTTCCTTCTTGCATTAAAACAACACCAATTCCATTTCCTAAGGCATCACATTCCACAATAAAGGTTTTTGTGAAGTCTGGCGTAGCTAAGACTGGTGCTAGGCACATTGCCTCTTTAAGATATTCAAAGGCCTTAGTTGCTTCAGGAGTCCATGAAAATGCATCTTTCTTCAATAATGTTGTTAGAGGTGCTGCTATTCTCCCATAATTCTTAACAAACTTTTGATAATACCCTGTTAACCCGAGAAATCCTCGCAACTTCTTTATAGTTGTGGGGACTTTCCATTCCTTAAATGCTTTAATTTTGTTAGGGTCTACTTTAACACCCTCGTGAGATACAATATGACCCAGATATTCCACCTCTTGTACTCCAAAGAAACATTTGGATTTTTTTGCATATAATTGTTTCTCCTGCAATAGTTTGAGCACCCTGTCAACATGTTCAACATGATCCTTCTAAGACCTGCTGTAGATTAGTATATCATCAAAAAGTACTAGCACAAATTTTCTAAGGAAGGGTTTGAAAATGGAATTCATCAACCCTTGAAATGTAGAAGGTGCATTGGTAAGGCAAAAAGGCATGATCAAAAATTCATAATGACCCTCATGAGTTCGAAATGTTGTTTTCGGAATATCTTCAGTCTTCATTCTAATTTGATGATACCCTGAACGAAGATCCAATTTGGTAAAATAAATTGCTCCATGTAATTCATCCAATATTTCATCATTCATAGGAATGGGAAATTTATCTTTAATGGTGAGATTATTGAGCTCCCTATAATCCGGACACATGCGCCATGATCCATTCTTCTTGTGTACCAATACTACAGGAGCAGAGAAAGAACTTTGACTAGTTTGAATTATACCCGCCTCTAACATTTCTGCAAACATACGTTCAATTTCGCTCTTTTGGACATAATTGTATCTATAAGGCCTGATGTTTGGAGGAACACTTCCTGGAATCAAATGAATAGCATGATCATGATCACGAATAGGTGGGAGTCCTTTTGGAGTTTCAAAAACCTTGGAATGATTGTCCAAGACTTCTTGGAGATCTACAGAAATAGATGATTTTGATGTTGGAACTTCTAGTGAGTATAATTGTGCAATTATGCCTCGTTGTTATTTCTTTAGAAGCTTTGTCATGACATTAGAGCTTATTATCTTTCCCAGCTTCCCTGCAATACCCCTTAATTCAACTTCCTTTCCTTCTGAAAAAAATTTCAAAAAAAGTTCTTGAAAATTAAAAGCTACCGTCCCCAAAGATTGTAACCATTGTACTCCTAGTACAACATCAGCACCTCCCATAGGAATGGAAAGCATTGGAATATTCAATACATATTCCCCCATGGTTAGCTTGATATTATGGCATTTTCCAGAGAAATTTATAGTTCCTCCATTTGCAACCATCACTTGATATTCTAGTGCTAGGTATAGGAAACAATTCAATTCCTTGGCTACCTTACAATGAATAAAATTATGGGTACTACCTGAATCAATCAACACTATTACCTTTTTCTTCTTGATATGTCCTTCTATCTTGAGAGTTTGAGGAGTGGTAATTCCTGCCAATGCATTACACGATATGTTCGGACTCATTTCTTCCTCTTCTAGGGTTGGTTCCTGGTGTATATCCTCTTCTTGTTCATTTTCTTCTTCCTCTTCACAATATATGTAAAATAATTTCTTCTCAGCACACTTATGACCTTTAGTGTATTTTCTATCACAACTGTAGCAAAGCCCTTTTTCTCTTTTTTTCTTCCAATTGTTGTGGTGTCAACCTTGTAGGTTGTGGAAATCTAGGAGTAGCAACACTTCCCTCTTTATAGAAGTGAGTGGTAGGCTTCCTTGTCGCCATAATTTTACATTCAATTTTTCTTACCAACCTGAATGCCTTCTCCAATGAATCAGGTTCCAAAACGCGAACTTCATGTTGGATGTTATCCTTTAAAGTACCTATGAAGAGATCAATCCTGTGTTCCTCTGGAATATCAGTTACCCTTATGTTCAATTTTTGGAAGTCCTCAATGTGCTCCCCCATTAAACCCTTTTGGTTGAGATTTATCAATTGGCTAAAGAAGGTGTTTCTCTTTGTATCCTCATAATGTGCTATCTTTTCCTCCGTAAAAATTGACCAAGTGAAAATTTGTTTACGGGAGAAAATCCATCGATACCATACAAATATATTTTGTTCTAAATGTAAAGTTGCAATGCGTACATTTTGTGTGTTTTGCACATTATGGAGATCAAAATATTGCTCCATCTGTAGTATCCATGTTACAGGATCCTTTCCATCAAACTTCCTCATATCCATTTTTGGAATATGGTGGTTCTTCCTGCCAACATTAGATTTTATGAAATCACGATTAAAATTTATTTTGTTCTCATCATGAGTTTCCTCTACTATCTTTTCACCATTAGGAAACATTTCTTGTATCAACTTTGTCAAACCTTCCATGTCTTCTTTTATATCATTCTTCATGTTTTCCATTTTAGATTCCATGCCATCTTCCATGCCATCTATCTTAGATTCCATGCCATTCTTCAAACCATCCATCTTAGATTCGCCTTTCTTCAAACCATCCATCTTAGTTTCCATGCCTTTCTTCAAAACTTCCATGTCATTTTTTCTTTCTCTTTGCGGGAGCGAAATTTGTTGCACTTGCTCTTGTAATTTTGATATGTCATGTTGCCATTCTTCATTTTCATGAGTCATAGTAGAGATTTCTAGAGGCTTGATGGGTGTTGAATTATTTTTAGAGGCCATTTTGGAATCCAATACTGATATCTATTCTACAATATGCCCTTGTAATCAATTCAACTTGATTCTTCAAACAAGACTTATGCAATTTGGAAAAAACAAATACACACCTTTTACTTGCTTTTGAGGAGCATGATATTGAAATTGAATTATCTCTATAATTTCAGATCCTAAATATCTGAAATTCAGCCCCGTAGTAGCCTCTCTGAAGCTTCTTTCAAATGCCATAGGTCTGATTTGATTTGGATTCTTCAAGGAAAAGTTATGTCCAATCTCCCACAATGACCCAATTTTGGACTGTTTCAGTAGAGCGAACTTGTACGACTTGCCACGTGTCACTGTTACCTCCTTTAGCTCTGAAATTGATATACCAAAAACTACAGTTTGTGCACTTACAGCCACTTTTTACAGCATTCCAATCCGATGCTCAGAGAGAGAGCTATGAAGATTTTCCCATGATCACCTCTTTGAGATGAAATTCAGAAGCCTCAAAAAGCGCTAACTTCCACAGATCATATCTCTGAAAATATGGCGAACCAATATCTGAAATTTTTTGACGATGTTCCTCAGGATTGTGGCTTCTCACTCTAAAAATTTTAGCTTCTTAACCTTCGTAGAAACAAATTTATTACGAAAATACCACGATGACCTATTTAGGTTAAATTTAGGAGCCGGCAAAATGACCTAACTTGCACAGATCATTTCTCCGAAAATATTGTGAAAAAAGCTCTGAAATTTTTTGACGATGTTCCTCAGGATTTTGGATTTGCTCTCTAAAAATTTTAGATTTTAAAATTTTGTAGAAAAAACGTTATAGCGAAAATTCCACGCTGACCTGTTTGGAGCAGCGAAACCCTAGAATCTCAAAGCTTTGATACCAAATGTTGTGAAACCAGCTCCAAAAAGAGAAGAAAAGAGATATGAATGCCTTAGAAATAATCCACTTCGAGGGGACAACCTCCAATACATTACATGGATGAACAATTCTTGGATGATTCAAATTACAAAACCTCCTTTCTATATATAGGAGTCCATGGGGCCATAATGTAATCCTAGTAGGGCCACAATGTAATCCTAGCCAACCTAACAATAATAATTTAAGGGCACAATAATAACAATATGGGGGTTACAAGGGTAAAATAATAACAAGAAGGGGGTGTCTGCTCAACTTAGTGTTCCTAAGTTGATGTCATAAATTGTCAACCAGGGCTAGTAAACTGTTGAAGTGAAGTGAACTATATGTGCCTAGGTATTTGCTTCCTATTTCGTTGTGTTTAGTGTTTTTCTAGTGTTTTTGGTTTTGTGTTTTTATGATAAGAGGAAAAGAAATAAGTGTTTAACAAAGAGAAGTTATTGGTCACACTAAAACAGAGAAAAGGCTATTCTAAACTATGTATAGCACTTAAGAACAAAGAATGCAAAACTTGACAAGAAAAAAAAAAAAAAACCCATAACATGAACTCAGTTCAATTCATTCATTAGAAGTATGTTGGAATAGCTTGAGAAAATTATAATCTTAATGCAATGAGGTTCTTCTAAGTAAACAACAACTTACAATATCACAAAAATCTCATCCATGGTTATAAATTTGTTGGAACACAATTGGAAAAGATTATCTGTAGCATAGTAAGGAACCCTACTCTAAATTAACTTATGACACTGAAATTAATCCATTCTACAACTCAAATTGTCACTACTAAGCCTCATTCAAGAGTTAGAAATATTTTGGAATAGTTTTGAAAAAAGGCTATTTGTAAAATTATAAGAAATTGCAGAACAATCAAGGCCTCGAACTGATATCACTAATTCCTATCCATATGATGATGTGTTGGAAGAGATTAATAACAAGAGTAGTTTGTAAATAATGAAGGCCTTGAAGTCTAATGGAACAGAACTAGAATACAACTAACTAATAAAACTTAAAATACATTAAACAGAACTGAACTGGAATGCAATCAATCAAACTTGAAATACAGTGAACAAAACTTAAATAGAGTGCAATTAACCTCCGGAGTATTACAGCTGAACTAAAATGCAACTAATCTCTAAAATATTACAGCTATCTCTCATTCAGTTTTAGTTATATTTTGGAACAATTCATAAGAATAAGACTGGCTGTAACATTCGATGTAAGTTAGCATAAAACATGGAGTTCAAAAAGCTGGTTGAATTAGGAATGAAACAGAGCTAAAGTTACTTATCTAAACAATATGCACAGAGCTTCTCGGGCAGTAGGGGCCCTCTACCACCGGATTAGAATCCTCAGATCATGCAATGAAGTTGGACTTCTTTTCATTAAAGGAAAAATACTTCAGAAACAGATTATTACGGATTTTTGAGATCTAACCAAAAATCATCAATCTAGCTAACTGTCTCTTGGTCTCTTGAGTCATTCTTATAAGAGAAATACATAACTACCTTTGAGAAGAAATAGGGATAAGTGTCTTTCCCAATTAAAATCAAATTAGAACTCTTGTAGAAGCCTCGTACTCTTGCTGAAGACATCTGTAGAGTTCTTGTCCCAGTAGAAGTCTACCTCTTAGTTTTGATTTCTTCCACGTGCATAACCACTTGGATATTTTTACTCAGACTTCGTAGAGGACAAGGAATAATGTATATGAAGTCTGGAATTCAACCATATGTGTTTTTCCTCTAAGTGACACCTATAACTTGTGTAAAAATGAAGATAGCTGCGGAATAGGCGACTGGCTACAGAATGCCTGCATTCTGTAGCTGAGTCTAGTCAAAAATTACTACAACAACAAAACCACAAAAATATAGCAAGGAAGTCATTATATGCATTCCTAAAGTGACTTTAATTAATCATATTGATATTTTAAGCCTACAACTAATAAAGGACAAAGGAATTGAAGTGAAATTTGGTGAAAGAGAAGGACATATTTGGGGCTCAACATACCCCCACTGCAAAGCTTTTGCATGTCCTCATGCAATTAATCCATGTATTCTGAAACTTCTGCTAGGATATCCAACTTCCTTTTTCTACTTTTCCTAATGTTCAATGACCTCCTAGGCTTCCTTATGAACAATTTGAATCTCAGGTTTATAAGTGCCCTACTTAAATTTTTGTTTTTGTTTTTTAGCTTCTCATTAGCCTTGTACAGTTTTTCCATTTGCAGAGAGAGAGTTGTGTTCATGTTACTCTTCAGCTTGACTTGTTCCCTGAGAATTTAATTTTCATTTTTTATGTGCCTATTAAGTACTTCCAGTTCATATTTATCTCTTCTTAGTACTTCAATTGCAGATCCTGGTGGGCTAGGAGTTCTTCTTCTGTTTTCCGAGGCTCTCTTTTCTAATGAATCAACATAATTATAGATTTGTTTTTGTGTTGGGTCTATCTCTGGAGTTTCTTCATAAAGATCCTCTTCATAATGGTGCTCAAGAGATCTACCAGTTGGTGTCCCTTCATCTTCAATGTCTATGATGCCCATTTGCTTAACCCCTGTTTTTTTTAATATGCCTCTAACCCTATGACTTCATCTTAGTTTAGATGGTCCCTCACCTCTCTCCTTGGCATACTTTCTTATTATCTTCTCCTTTTTAAGCTTTTTCTTAATTTCAGCCAATTTCTTAAAAATAATCTCCTCACTGTCCTCTTGTATGGACTTACCAGTTTTAATTTCAACAGGTTTGGAAATTTTCCCTCTCCTACTTCTTCTTGTAGGTTTGTCTTTAGATGGAGATTCCTTGGGTTCTTCAAAGTGATTCCTCACTAAGAAATCATCCCAATTGTCTCCCACCTTTCTCAACTGATGTTCAATTAGGATTTTAATTAGGCCATGGTGATACAAAGTGGTTTCCAAGAATTGAACCCTCTTTTGAAAATTAGAGGCCATTCTCTTTAGGCTATGAAGTAAGAAGAAGGGTAAATTGATTTTTTCATCTAAGAAATGCATCATAAGCCGAATGTGATAAACATATAGGGTACCAAACCTTCCCTCACAAGTTATAAACTTTTGAAAAATGAGCAACATATTTCGCCATTTATTCTTCAGTGCTGAGCTAGGGATGCCCTTCTTAAAAATTGAAATATCCATACCTGGTGTTTTGAGCATCTGCCTCCATGCCTCATTGTGAAATTCCTTGTTTTTGAACCATAGTTCACCTTTCCTTGGTAATTCTGTTGCCTCTGCAATGAAGGATTCTGTAATAGTGAACTTAACATCTCCTATTTCAACTTTTGCTCCGTTGAATGACCGTGCAAATGTCTTAGTTACCTCTTTATGAAAACCATTGAACTTTTCCAAAAAATGTAACCACCCAACCTGCTGTAGCATTTCTCTAATTTGTGGGTAACCCTCTAAGTATTTGGTTCTGACTGGTTCAGACCTTACAATGAGACCCATGGCTTCTTTTCTCAACCTTCAATTTACTGTTCCATTACTACTCTTCTATTCATGGTAAAAATGGCTGCAGAGAGTTTCTTTTACCCCAAAGGTGCCTTCTCTGTTTATGTAGAAGGAATTAGCTACGAAAAGATGATATGAAGTGGTTATGGGATGAGTGAAATGCGGTGAAGGTGATTCACACAAATTAATGAGTTTGAGAGCTATCATGAAAGAAAAGACCGCAGAAAAATCTCGTGAGAAATTCAAAATCATCACTAAATACTTCAGTTTAGTGACGTGACCGAATAGGTCACTTTAGTACTTAACCGTTAATTTGTAATAAATGATGGTTTGGCATGGCGGAATGGAAGGGATTTTGTCCAAGGTTTTTATGATAGGTTTAATAGGCTTGATCAACACGAATAATCAAAATAACTTTATGAATCATACATGGCTTAACTATACTATAACTTTCATAATCTGTCATCATAATAATTTCACAACTTTACCTTAGCCTTTCCTTTGATTTTTTTGTGGTTTAAATATGCTTTGTCTTCCTTTGAAAATCATTGATTCTTCAGCCTTCATAATTCCCTTTGATTTTTTTTGTTGACATAGGTGTGCAGGGTCAATTTGCTACTGAAAAAGTGGTTACTGGATAGTTGCTTGCAGGGTATCTGGCTGCAGAATGTCTGGCTGGCTACAGAATGTCTGACTGCAGAATATCTGGCTGCAGAATATACCCGTAGGAGCTTTGAAACATGAAATTAAATGATTTGAAACATGGATGGAGTGTAGTATGAAATGGATTAATCATGGATTAGGAAATATGGTGGAATGGAGCATGAATGAAGTGGAATATAATGGAATGGAATGAATCACAAATATGAAGTGGCATAAAAAGTGGTCTGCAAATTATGATTTGTAATACTCAATTTGCAGAAAGAGATCAAATTTATAAATCTGAGATGGAAATGAGATGGGCCATGAAATGGAGTGACTGAAGTATGGATGAATGGAGTGAATGAAATATGAATGAATGGAGTGAATGGAGTGAGACATGATGGAATGAAATGGATCATAAGTGGAACATGATATGTAAAATGGATCTGCACTTATGATTTTGTGATAGCTGCTTGCAGGGAAAGAACAAATTTGAAAAGCTAAAGTGTCAGAAGGAGTCTGATTTTCACTTTATCTTTTCTGTATAAACATGCTAATCAGTGATTAGTTTTCATGTTTATACTTTATTTTTAATTTTTTAATTTTTTTTTCATACATTCAAATTCAGAAAATTCAATTAATTTGATGAAGAAGAAGAATTCTTCTTCATTAACTTCACATCATTGTTTTCCTGGAATCTCTTGATAAATTCTTCTCTTGAAAGTGGCTTATGATATAACTTCAATCTATGACCATTTACAATAAAAGTGACCTTCTCTTCATCTATTGTCCTAATTTTTATTGCTCCATTGTCAAAAAATTTCATAACTTCATATGGTCCAAGCCAATGTGTTTGGAATTTACCTTGAAAATATTTGAACTTTGAATCAAACAAGAGGGCCCAGTCACCTTCTTTGAATTTCTTTTCCTTGATGTACTTATCATGCCATCTAGTCCTTTGTTGCTAGACTATACTTCTTTTCTGGACTGCATCTTGTCTAATATCATCCAATTCATTAATATGCTCCAATCTGTGCTTTTGTGCTTCTGTTAAATCAAGTCCTAGCTGAACTGCCATTTTAAAAGTTTGAATATGAAACTCTATGGGAAAAAATATTGTTTTCCATAAACAAGTTCATAAGGAGTATGTCCTGTTGTGCTTCTCCATGTAGTTCTATAGGCCCACAAGGCTTCAAGAAACCTGTTTTCCCAATCTCTTCTATGTAAATGAACAGTCTTTGTTAGGATCCCTTCAATGACCTTATTAGTAGATTCCACTTGACCATTTGCTTGTGGATGATAGGGAGTAGATTTTCTATGTCTGATTTTGTACCTCTCCACCATTTGTTCCACTAGACTTGATGTGAATTGATCTCCTTGAGCTGTAACAATTTCCCTTGGGACACCAAAATGAGTAAAAATATCCTCAAAAAGAAAATTAACTACAGATGCTTCAGTAGCAGAAAGTAATGGCTTGGCCTCTACCCATTTGGTAACATAATCAATGCAAACTAATATATATTTCTTTTGCCTTGATGGAGGACTAATAGGTCCTACAAAATCTAAAGCCATTTCTCAAAAGTTTCAATATGTACCTGAGGCTGCAATGGCATCTCACCTGAAGGAGAAGGTTTCCCTACCCTTTGGCAACTGTCACACCTTTTGACATACTCTTTAGCATCTTTAAAAAGGGATGGCCAATAGTATCCTAAATGAAGGATCTTATCAGCTGTCCTTTTATCAGCAAAGTGTCTGCCACAAGGTTCATCATGACATGCCTTGAGGATCTCAGGCATCTCATCTTCCCGAACACATCTCCTAATAATAAAATCTGGACCTGTTTTGTATAACTCATTAGCAACCCATGAATATTTTTCACTGTCATAAATGATCTTTCTTTTGTCTCTTGCATTCATTATTGAAGGAAATTTCCCTGAAACTAAATAATTAGCAATGTCAGCAAACCAAGGAGTTTGAGTAGAAATTGAAAAAAGATATTCATCAGGGAATTGATCTTCAACTGGAGTATTGTATTTAATGTTTTGGAGTCTAGATAGGAAATCAGCTACTGTATTTTGTTTCCCAGGCCTATCTAGAATGGTGATGTTGAATTCTTGTAAAAGAAATAACCATCTTATGACTCTGCCATTAGTAATTGATTTGTTCATTAGATATTTAATTGCAGAGTGATCTGTGTGAACAAAAGTTTCATAGCCTATTATATAGTGTCTGAATTTATTTATGGCATGAACAACAACTAAGAACTCTTTTTCAGTTACAATATAATTTAACTCTGAAGAAGTCAAATTTTTACTTGTATAGTAGATGGCATAAGGAATCAGGTCTTTTTGTCCCAATACTGCTCCTAAAGCTGTATCTGAGGCATCTGTTGAAATATGAAAAGGTAATTTCCAGTTAGGTCCCCTTAAAATAGGTGCTTCAGATATTTTTATTTTCAGGGTCTCAAAGGCTAACTGGCAATCAGGATTCCACTTGAATTCACATTCCTTGGTAAGTAATTTGAAAAGTGGAGATGCTATCTTGGTGAAGTTTTCTATAAACCTTCGATAATATCCTGTAAATCCTAGAAAAATCCTAACATATTTTTGACAACTTGGAATAGATAAGTTAGAGATGACTTCAACTTTTGACTCATCAACTCTAATCCCATCCCCTGAAATGTGATGTCCCAAAACAATTCCTTCAGTAAACATCATAAAACACTTCTCATGACTTAGTGAAAGATTTGCTTCTTTACATATCTTTAAAACTTTTTCCAAGTTTGCTAAGGCTTCTTCAAATGTGTTTCCATAGACTGTGAAATCATCCATATATACCTCTACACAATCATGTATTAGATCTGAAAAGATTCCTAGTACTGCCCTTTGAAATGTTGCGGGTGCATTGCATAGTCCAAATGGAAATACTCGGTAAGCATAGGTACCCCAAGGACAGGTAAATGTGGTTTTGTCTTGATCTTCAAGTGCTACTTGAATTTGATTATAACCACTAAACCCATCTAAAAATGAGAAGTACTTTTTGCTAGCTAATGTATCTAACACTTGATCTATGAAAGGTAGGGGAAAATGATCTTTAAGAGTAGCTTTGTTTAATTCTCGGTAGTCAATACATACCCTCCATTTACCATTTTTCTTTGGCACAATTACCAAAGGAAAAACCCACTGACTATCTGAAATGGGATAGATAAAGTTGACATTTAACAATTTCTGCAATTCTTCTTTAACAATTTCCCTAAGATTTGGATTCATCCGTCTCTGAGGTTGTCTGATTGGTTTACAATTTTCCTCTATGTAGATGTGATGAGTGCAAGTCTTAGGGCTTATCCCTTTCATATTAGTGTACTCCCATGCATATGCAGAAGAATGTCTCTGTAATATCTTGACTAGCTCTTCTTGTTGAGATTTCTCTAGGTTCTTGTTTATTTTTAAAGTTTTGCCTAGAAATATCTCAATTGTAGAACTGCCAAATTTATCCATTGAATAAAGAGACATATGTCCTGATGATAAAAACTCAATGTTGGATTCTTCTTGAAATTGTTCATGTTTGTATTCCGAAGAGGATTCAAAATTTTCTAAGGTATTTAGAATCTGGCTTTCTTCACTAATTTCTGAAATTCTGAAGAGAGGTTGTATGTCTTCTTCATCCTCAATCCATTGAGTATCATCTAATTCTGTAATTGTTTTTGCTAGAGGATACAAGGTAAATTTCTTGGTTGAAATACCATCAGAGATGTACATATCACCGGATCTACAACTAATGAAAGCATCAACTATAACTAACCAAGGTCTTCCTAATATAATAGGATGTCCTCCTAGATTATTCTTAGGAGTTAGGATCATAAAATCCACAGGATACTCCCAAGAATCTAGGGACACTGGAATTTCTTCTATTACCCCATCAGGTTTGATCACAGATCTGTTTGCTAATTGTAATAATGTGTGTGTAAAAAGAAGATTAGGAAGTTTCAGTTTATCCATGATTTGTCTACTCATGATATTGATTGCTGCTCCTAAATCAATAAGTGTGTTTTGGATCTCAGTTCCATTGATGTGTATCTTAACAACTGGATTTCCTGGGTCTAGATACTTTGGAATGGCAATCTTACCCATCATGATGTCTTCTATTTTTCCTGCCAGTTGAATTTTCCTTGTCTCTTTGATTCTTTTTCCTGTTTTTTTCATGCCCAACTCCTTTATTGTTTTTGCTAAAATTGGAATTTCTTTGATAGCTTGTAATAATGGGATCTTAATACAAACATTTCTCAGCTCATCTAGGAAATCATAATTAGGCACCATAATTTGTTTTTCTACACCCCTATCAATTTGTAATCTTTCTGGAAAGGAATGTGTAGAGGTGGATGTTGATGGCTGCTCTAATATAGGAGTTGAAATTATTGGCTATTTTTGTTTTGATTTTTCAATGTTTGGGTCTTGGAAAGGTTTGTTCTCTTCAAGACTTTTATTCACTAGTAAAGAATCTTCCTTAGAATTGTTTTGCTCTTGTATTATTACAGAAGGTTTCTTCTTTTCAAGTATTCTTCCAGACCTAAGTTGAACATCACTAAGGTATAAAGGAGTAATTAAATAAGTTGGAAACTGTTGGCCTTCTATCATGTATGTGTTCTGAGGATTTTTATTGTTGGGGTTTGGTATGGGTTGCGCAGGTAACTGATTTTTTTTCTGAGGAAATGGTAATGGAAGTGGTTGATTTTGATTTTGTGGATTTTGAGGATTCTATTGAGGATTTTGTTGAAAATTATGTTGAGGAGGGAAATGTGGATATGGTGGATATTGATAGTACTGAGAGTATCTTCCATAGGGATTTTGTGCTCCTTGTGCCCAAGTTTGAGATTGATTTTGGAATTGGGGCCAAGGTTGCTGCCAAGAATTCCAATTTGGTGGGGGTTGATTATATAGTTGATCATGGAATCCTTGTGTTTGAGGTCCTTGCCAAGGCCTTCTAGAGACAAAATTGAGATATTCTGTGGAATTTGTAGGGATTTCTTCTTGAAAGACAGCGTTAAGACCAGGAAGTGAAGGACAACTCTTGGTCCCATGTTTTTCTGAACAAATTATACAGGTCTCTACTACTTTTGCATCCAAAGGACATTCTCTCAAGGCATGCTTTTTTCTACATTTGGGACAAAAGATTGCTAAGGCATCAGATTCAGCTTTCTGCTTGTTTTGTAACTTAAGGGTGTCTATTTGTGCATTAAGACTACCTAAAATATCAAATTTGAATTCATCAAGCATATGTCCTATTTCTGCCCTACTTACTGTCCCAGAAGCAGGCTTACTTGCCCTTGCAAGAGCAGGGTCTCTTGGTCCTTTTATAGTTTTAGATTTCCCTCTTAAAAGGTTGATACATAATTCAGCTATTTCAGGTAATGTGAGCTGAGATATATCCCCTTTTCCCATCATGTTAAGGATATCTAACCATTCATCCCTAATTGTCTTCAACAAGAGAGCTTTTAAAGTGTCTTGGTCTAAGTTTTCCATTTTGCCCTCTTGATGTTATAGTTAAAACTCTCCAACAAATCTTCCAGATTTTCATCCTCTTTTTGTAACATTTTAAACACTTCCTCCTTATGGTTGAATGGCATACAGTAATCCAAATAACTTTCTAAAAATTCATGTTTCATGTATTCCCATGTCCTAATAGAACTGATAATCAAACTCATAAACCATTTTAATGCTGCTCCTTTCAATGTTGAAGGAAATAGTTTAAGTTTTTGAGCATCTTGTAAGTAATCATAGGTTCTACATAGGACTTCAAATTCAAATAGGAAGGTTTCAGGATCTTCATTTTTGAGTCCATGCAAGTTTGGAAGGACAGAGGGTGAAATGTTTTTCATAGTTGCATTGGTTTCTTCATATACTATAGGAAACCCAAAAGAGTTTCCCAATTCCCTCCTACCTCTTCCCCTGCCTCCTTCTGCACCTCTACCTCCTTCTCCTTCTACACCTCTACCTCCATTAAAGACTCCTCCTCCCCCTTCTTCTGCCATAGCTGATTCTTTTGTGGAAGTGGAAAAGTTTGTGTCTCTAGCAGGGGTCCTTGAATCTTCTTCTAAAACAGGGTCAGTGGATGAAGTGGAAGGTATTTCTAATGGAATATCTGATCTTAAGCCTTCTAGAAGTTTGTGATCAGTATAGGATGGAATATAGGTTTGATTTGGAGATGTGTTGCTTCTTGGTTTTGATGGAACAAGTGGTGTTCTAGGAATCAAGCTTCTGCTTCTTATGAATCTACCCCTTGAGTCTCTTTCTCTACGCATGTCATTGTTTTTGGGAGGTAAGAAACAAGGCTACCTAGTTACACTTCCCCGACAATGGCACCAAAATGTCTGCTCAACTTAGTGTTCCTAAGTTGATGTCATAAATTGTCAACGAGGGCTAGTAAACTGTTGAAGAGAAGTGCACTATATGTGCCTAGGTATCTGCTTCCTACTTCATTGTGTTTAGTATTTTTCTAGTGTTTTTGGTTTTGTGTTTTTATGCTAAGAGGAAAAGAACTAAGTGTTTAACAAAGAGAAGTTATTGTTCATACTAAAACAGAGCAAAGGATATTCTAAACTATGTATGGCACTTCAGAACAGAGAATGCAAAACTTGACAAGGAAAAAAAAAAAAAAACCCATAACATGAACTCAGTCCAATTCATTCATTAGAAGTATGTTGGAATAGCTTGAGAGAAGGATAAGCTTAATGCAATGAGGTTCCTCTAAGTAAACAACAACTTACAATATCACAAAAATCTCATCCATGGTTAGAAATTTGTTGGAACACAATTGGAAAAGATTATCTGTAGCATAGTAAGGAACCCTACTCTAAATTAACTTATGAAACTGAAATTAATCCATTCTGCAACTCAAATTTTCACTAATAACCCTCATTCGAGAGTTAGAAATATTTTGGAATAGTTTTGGAAAAATGCTATTTGTAAAATTATAAGAAATTGTAGAATAGTCAAGGCCTCGAACTGATATCACTAATTCCTGTCCATATGATGATGTGTTGGAAGAGATTAATAACAAGAGTAGTTTGTAAATAATGAAGGCCTTGAAGTCTAATGGAACAAAACTAGAATACAACTAACTAATAAAACTTAAAATACATTAAATAGAACTGAACTGGAATGCAATCAATCAAACTTGAAATACAATGAACAAAACTTAACTAGAGTGCAATTAACCTCCGGAGTATTACAGCTGAACTAAAATGAAACTAATATCTAAAATATTACAGCTATCTCTCATTCAGTGTTAGTGATATTTTGGAACAATTCATAAGAATAATACTGGCTATAACATTCGATGTAAGTTAATAAAACATGGAGTTCAAAAAGCTGGTTGAATTAGGAATGAAACAGAGCTAAAGTTACTTATCTAAACAATATGCACAGAGCTTCTCGGGTAGTAGGGGCCCTCTACCACCGGATTAGCATACAAATATCCTCAAGATTGCCTCAGATCATGCAATGAAGTTGGAATTCTTTTCATTAAAGGAAAAATACTTCAGAAACAGAGTATTACAGATTTTTGAGATCTAACCAAAAATCATCAATCTAGCTAAATGTCTCTTGGTCTCCTGAGTCATTCTTATAAGAGAAATACATAACTACCCTTGAGAAGAAATAGGGATAAGTGTCTTTCCCAGTTAAAATCAAATTAGAACTCTTGTAGAATCCTCGTACTCTTGCTGAAGACATCCGTAGAGTTCTTGTCCCGGTAGAAGTCTACCTCTTAGTTTTGATTTCTTCCACGTGCATAACCACTTGGATATTTTTACTCAGGCTTCGTAGAGGACAAGGAATGATGTAGATGAAGTCTGGAATTAAACCATATGCATTTTTCCTCTAAGTGACACCTGTAACCTGTGTAAACATGAAGATAGTTGCGGAATAGGCGACTGGCTACAGAATGGCTGCATTTTGTAGCTGAGTCTAGTCAAAAATTACTACAACAACAAAACCACGAAAATATAGCAAGCCAGTAATTATATGCATTCCTAAAGTGACTTTAATTAATCCTATTGATATTTTAAGCCTGCAACTAATAAAGGACAAAGGAATTGAAGTGAAATTTGGTGAAAGAGAAGGACATCTTTGGGGCTCAACAGGGGGTTACACTAATAACAATAAGGGACTATACTAGTAATATAGGGACCTACCAGTTTAACTCAATTAAGTGAGTCAAAATCAGTTGTGCTAGTTGTAAATAAAGATACACTAGTGAAATATGAGTGAATTAATTAGTTAATTAATTCACAAGTAGTGTCTTACTTGCAAGTGAAGAAATAAAACAGTTAACTACTTGCATATCAGATCCAGTGGAGAGCCAATGGAGAGATAGGTGAAAGGGTCTGTTCGACTATCAGTTGTGACTATAGTGGTGCATTCAATGAATCTACACACAAATTTGAGTTGCCAATGAGGATTGCGTATTCAAGGAAAGTCAAGACATAATTCATTCAGGATCTTCTTCAGCAAGGATTGCTCAGTGGAGGCAGGCTGTCAGGAGGCAAGAAATTGGTGCATAGATATGCAAATTTCTGCATGACTGTGTGAGACGATTGTATATTGTACTGAGAGCTCTATGAGATGAGCTTTGTATGAGATTGTTTCATGATTCCATGATATAAATAATATATGATAGTTGGGATTTTTAGCTTTAATATTTCTCGGTAAAACATCTTGTTATGTGTGCTTGATTTTTCTTCATGTGTTTCTCAATTAGCGATTTAATTTTCGCAAAGAATTGAATAGAAGGATTTTGTATTTAACAGTGGATTTAATTTTTAGATCAGGGGAGTCCAGTAATATACATGCATATGTATTAAATTTCTACATATCATCAGAGCAGTGTTAATCACTGGAGATTGCAATATTGAAGTGGTGCTTAGTTTTGTGCTAGTGGAACAATTCGAATTTGCTGCAAGAATTTCTTGGTGTGACAATTGAGTAAACATTGAAATGGTTTTCAATGGGTTGTGGTTGGAGTATGCACTTGAGGGCAGCTCTAACTACATAGCCTGGAAGGATAGGATGGAGGTGGTGCTTGAAGATAATGGCTTTAAGGAGTTCATCGATAGCGATGTTCCTAAGCCACTTTGACGGATGCTGCATTACTTGATGCCTGGAAAAAGAAAGTAGCAAAGACAAGAAGAATTTTGTTGGAAGGTGTGAAAGACCATATTGTGTCAAGCCTTCACAGGAAAGCCACTCCATTTGCAATGTGAAAGGCTTTGAAAAATATTTTCCAAAGCAGCAGTGACCATAGGAAGTTAGGGCTGAAAGATAAACTCAGAAAAATCAAAATGGAGAAGGGCGATAGTATTCCAAAATATCTCACAAAGTTTATCCAATGTAGGGATGTCCTGGGGAGTGTGGGAATTACAGTTGCTGATGATGACTTGGTGAGCTTGGCTCTCCTTGGACTTCCGAAGAGTTGGCACAGTTATCAAGACTCTGTCAATAGGTGGGAGAAACTGTCAAATTGGGAGCGACTTTGGCCAGATCTAGTGTAGGAGGAGATGAGGCAGAGTATCAGGGATGGCTCTTCATCAAAACATGATGATGAAGAGGATTGTGCTATGGCTACCAAAGTGAGGAAAGGAAAGGGGAAGAAATCCCATCCAAAATCCGAGGCTAAAGGCAAGAATCTGGATTTGTCCAAGGTGAGGTGTTTTCACTGTCACGAACATGGGCATCTCACCAATAACTATCCATAGAAAAAGAAGAACAAGAAGGCTTCTGGAGCTGCAGCTGGTGAGGCCCTTGCCTTGCAATTTGAACTTGATTTCTCCATGATCGAATGCTTGGTTTCAAGCGCAATGGGATCGATGTGGTATCTTGTTAGTGGTGCTTCCTACCACATGACAGGAGATAATGAGTTGTTCAGTGACTTGGAGGAAAAATATCTCCAAATGAATATAGAGATGGGAGACGATGGTAGATATAGTGCAACCGGCATTGGTACCATTACCTTAGAGAGGGATTAAGGTAAACCATTTCTGTTGAAATATGTTATGCATGTTCTAGGGCTGAAGAAGAACTTGGTCTCAGTCGCAATGTTGGAGGACAGAGGTTATGATGTTGTTTTCAGCGATGGAAAATATTTCTTGCGACATAAAACAATGGTTCAAGCTAAGAGGATAGGGATTCAAGTTAAGAGTATCTACAAGCTGGAGGTAGATGGCTGCGCTACAATGATGTGCAAAGAGGAAGAAGTGGTGAGTAGGGATCAGGGAAAATTATGGCACAGGATATTGGGCCATCTTCACCATGGTGCCTTGCAGATTTTGCAGCAGATTTCTATTGGACTTCCCAAGGGTACACTTGCATAGATAGATCAGTGCAAGGGATGTACTATGGGTAAGTTTGTGAATACCACCTTTCATGAAAAGGAGAACCGTGCTTCGGTGATCCTCGAGAGAGTTCACACAGACGTGTGTGGACCAATCTCGGTTGCTTCAATAGTAAAACAAAGGTATTATGTTATTTTTGTTGATGACTATTCTTGTAGATGCTGGATCTTCTTCATGCAGAAGAAAGATCAAACATTCAAAGTTTTGTGAGTTTAAAGAATTGGTGGAGAAAGAGTTTTTTGAGATTCAACAAGATGATGAGCTTAGTGAAAAGAGTCGCCTTCACTAAGTGGGCCCGTAGGCTATTTTTGGTGCAAGTCTATTTTTAAACTATGTCTATTTTTAGACATGGTGATCATATTTCAGAAGTTGCAGGATGCTATTTGTGGATGGTCAATCAAGTTGGAAAAATAGATGAAATTCTGTTATAAGAATATTGGGCAAAGTCTATTTATAGATTGCTGATCTAAAAATAGATGCATGTCGATTATTATTCGCTCTTAATAATAATGCTATTGGGGGTCCCATGTTTTGGCCAGGTTGACAAGACCAAAATATGAGACAACATAGAACCACTTTCAGACCTTAGGATCTAGCCCTCCTAGGTCCAGAGAGGGATCTCTCTATGATAGTCGAAGGTTTTATGTCTTTGAAGCTCAAATGCTAAGGTTTTAGGCTAGTTATAGGCTCAGGGTTTGTTTGTTTGATTGTTTATGTTTGGTTGTTAGGAATCAGGAAAGAAGGGTCCAATATAAGACAAGGATGGGCAAAGAGGAAACTAGGAAAAGATAGATAACTCAGGGAACATCAAGGCCATTGGGCAATGGAGTCAAGAAAGGGTTTACTTGTGTTCAATGTGCAAGCTTTCAGTTGGGCTAGTTATCTAGAGCATTTGGATCTTAAAAGATGATTAATGGCATGGAACATTAAGGACTGAAAATGAGTGAGAGGGAAAGAAGGAAAGACAACCAATTTTCTGTCTATAGATCAGCTTAGAGGTCATTTAACTCCAGACCTGCTTGGACGTACTCAGAGATAGCTCTCGAAGGGGGACAAAGGCGCTGCTTATAGATCGGACCAGAGGTCATTTAACTCCAGGTCTGCTTTAGCAACTCTGAGGAAAAACGAGGATAAGTTTAACAGAAGGGATCTTAGAAAGGTTTAATGAGATGGAAAGATCCTAGTGAGGCAGAGATAGGGTTCTAGACCTCCCAGTGTTCTCAACTAATCCATAAATCCTAACAAGAACATCTAAACATATATTTCATTAATTCATACATCAGAGAGCAGGAAAAAACATCCACTACACTGGTTAAATCAATTGAAATCAATATTCAGATACACATATAAGCAGAAAACATAAAAGGCTGGGAGAGTAGCAACATAAGGTACCTATCAAGGGTAAATCTTATGCCAAACTTCTGATGCGAGCCAATAGAAATGGAATGAAATGAACTCAAACAAAGAGATAGGAAAACATCACCAGCTGCTTTAGATCAATATCCAAAGAAATGTGCTTGTCATATTAAAAACAACACCAATCAGGTACATCATTGCCCGCATCTTGAACATTCAGTCCGAATACATCAAATCTCAACCTATCTTACAATATTACACAGAGAACTTGTTTCAAGAGGAAAATGCTTGCATTTCTCTGATATCCAATCAACAACTTTACAATAATTTCCTTCTATGTTTTTATAGCAGAGGATGAACAGAAGATCAACTGAGGAGGTAGGTGAACACTAAATGCTGTATTAAACATCTGAAAGAAAGAGGGCCGAGGCCCATCCTGCTTGTATGCCGAGTATTTAATCTCTGTCATGCCTTTTATGAAAGATTTTTCTTCTTCAGATATGATTTTGACATGTTTCGGCTGTGGTACTCCTGGTGATTTGAATAAAATAAAATAAACTACTGAGAAGTCTGCCATATCAATGCTCTGGTGATTTTTAACTGCTGTTAGGGTGAAAATTCCTTCAGGGACAGTGTGCATAATAAAAGCTGTATGGGCGCCCTGTACTTGATGAAGAAAAACATTCTGCTGCTGTAGAAAAAACCCTGGTGGTACGGCTTCCCTTGCATTTAATCTCTGAGAGGTCCTCGGGGTCGTCACTCGGATGTTTTACCTCTGAAAAACTGGATTGAGCCCTTTAATCCCCATCATAACACTTTAATTCTGAGCTTGAGGCCTAAATATCTGTGTTTGCGTGCCTCAAGGTCACTGCTGCTCCATTGATGGCACAAATCGAGCTTTAATGGTGCTGGACGGGTTTGCAAAGCTTAAACTCTGTCCTTCAATGGAGAAAGGCTCTGCCGATGCAAAAAACTAGCTTATGCATTAATTTTCCGGTGCACAGAATTCTTGGCTGCTGCATTAAACGCTATATAATCATGGCGGACCATGACCAGCTGATAAACCAGCAAAAACATGCAGCCTGTCAAGAAAAACCATGGACAGGGTGATGGAGGCAGTGCAGAGAATGAAAATGGCCGTGCAGATGATAAACTGGGGGAGAAATCGCGAAAAATGGTGACAAATTGTTCTGGCGGAGGTGGCGGTCTCGCAGAGCGGAGTTTGAACGGCAAAAAAATTTAAAAAACATGAAAATGAACGATTATATGCAATGGAATTGGAGTATGTACGGAGGATGCACATGGAGGTGACGTGGCAGGATCGGGGACAGTAGAAAATTCAGCGGCGGGTGAGCAAATCTAGACCGTCGATCACGACGGAGATCAACGGCGGAGGACGATGGACGTCGGGCCATTACCTGAGCTATCGCGTGCGCAACTGGATTATCCATCGTGCATCTTCGACGAGTGATAGCCGTTGGATGGGCTGCTCTAGATCGGACGGTCTTCAGCAATTTCGCTGGGCATCCGTGTCCGAACAATAACGCGCGATGGATGGAGTTAACGGGCGGGATGGGAAGTTTTGAAATCGTACAGGAGGAGAGGTGTTAGGCGCTGAGTGGAATCGCTGGCCGTTGGGGAAAAACCGCTAGCCGCCCAAAGGTGGTGTGAAATAAACCAGGCAGTTTTGGAATAGTGCGTGGTGGGGTCCACAGGGCGGATGGGCTCCGCACCATCGATCTGGCAGGAAAATGAACGGTGGAGATGCGGTGACAGTTGATGAATGGGGAAAACGACGGAGGCTGCGGGGGCGGCGATTGCTGTCTAATCTGCGCAGATCCATGGCTGTAATCGCGCCCGATGAAACACTGGGGCAAGCGCCTTTGGGGTTAGCGCTTGGGTCACGACGCTGGGTTATATGGAGAGGAAAAAAGGCGCGGGGCTATCAGAGAGGGGGCTGAGGCCTATTATAAGGTCTGAAGTGGGTTTTTAACCCATTTTCATGTATTTTGAGGCCCAAAGGGTAACGATAGGGGGATGGAGGGGGAATTTGGGAAAACAAAGCATGTAGGGATTTTTAGAGGGGATTTAGGGGGTTAATAGGGAAAATAAAAAGGGGAAAAGAGGAAATTTGACAGAAGGAGGAAAAGGGGGAAAAAAGGGGACATTTTGCAGGGGTACCAGGGGTAAATGCAGGCCTTTAGAGAAAGGAACCAGTGGAGGGGACTTGTATAAGGCAAAGCACAGAGAGACCTCAAGGATGATGTGTCTTCAGGGGAGATGCATTCCTTGAAGGTCTCCAAAATTATATAGCCCCCAGCTTGCTTGTCAAGAATTTCATCGGGGGGCTAACAGTGGCTCCACATGGGGATGGCTTCTTCTTGAAGGAGGAAAGAAACCAGAAATGATCTTTGGAGTAGGCCAGTTGCCTGCTGCTTGGCACATCCCTTTCTTTGATCAGCTGCCACAATATGAATATGTTACATCAGCAGAAACATTTTCCCAATCAAACTACCTACCCAAACTACAGTCCTAGCATTTTTTTCTTCTTTAGGGTGCATTTGAGCTAGCAGACCCCTTACATTTTATTTAAAAAAAAAAACAACCTATTCTAACTCTACCCTTATTGCTCCATGAGACCAGGTTAAATAGTTGGCCTCATATGCTTCTCTACCTAATCTAACATCTGCTGGGATGAAACTGTCCAACAGATTTCTTCTTCTACATTCTAAGACAGGAAATTGAAAAACAACCAAGCCAAGATTAGACTGTCTGACTTGCTAGAGTGAAGACTTGTAGAAAACTGCAAACAAAACTGTGAAGGCATGAAATCTGCAATTTGAAATATCCTTATTTCTTTGTGACTCAGGTTTTGAGCCTATTTGAGTCACCTCTTTTCTTTGATTTCAACTATGGTTTTGGGCATATTAGAGCTGATTCTTCTTTGTTCCTTGTTGGTCCAGATTTTGGGTGTATTAGGACCAACTATTCTGCTCCCTTTGGCTCAGCTTTTGAGTTTATTAGAGCCAATCTTTATACTTCAGAGGTTCATGTTTTGAACACATCTGAACCTATCATTTCTTTCTGTTTTTTGGAACATTTTCCTCTGTTTTCTTGAAAGTAAAACTGCAATGGTATGTACAATGGAAATGAAACTGGAAATGAAAATTAGCAGATGTAGTGTTTTAGCATCCTGCCATTGACAGGACCTCCAAACAATTATGTACCATCAAATTCTTGTAAGAAAAATGCATTAGGACCCACAGTGGCCTGGACGATGTATGGACCTTGCCACAAACTGTGAAATTTTCCATGTTTACCTTTGTCCTCTCTTCTTGAGTCCCACCTCAGAACCTTGTCACCAATTTTGAAATCAGCAGCTTTGGTTCTTTTGTCAAATAGCTTTTTAATGTTTCCCTGGACTCTGACAGCTCTGTTATACACCTGCTCCCTTGTTTGCTGAAGATGGATTGTTTCATTTATCCTCCTTATCATGCTGTCCTCTTCTGATTGGATCTCCTAGACAAGTTTGATTACTGGAACTCCAAGGCTGGTAGGAAATACTGCTTCTGTTCCATAAACCAGCTGGAATGGTGACATGCCAATAGATTTCTTTGTGGTGAGCCTGTTAGCCCACAAAGCATGTACCAACTTCTTGTGCCATGACCTTTTGTTCTCTTCCAGCAGCTTCTTAATGATTGTAACCATGATTTTATTTGATGAATCAGCCAAGCCATTACCCTGGGGGTAATAGGTAGTTGAATGACCCACTGCTATTCCGTACCTGTGACAGAAATCAACCATTCTCTTAGATCCGAAAGCAACCGCATTGTCAGTGATTATTTTCCTTGGACAGCCAAACCGAGATAGGATGAAGTCTTATAGGAACCTAATGATGACAGAATCAGTGGCATTCCTAGTGGGTATGGCTTCTATCCATTTAGTGAAGTAATCTGTAGCAGTTAGGATCCATTTATATTGTCCAGAGGAAGCAGGATGAATTTCTCCTATAAATTCTAGGCCCCATTGCATGAAGGGACCTTCTACAGTGATGGGTTGTAACGGGAGGGGGAGAAGCTTTCTTCTGCCTTCAAAGATTTGGAATTTGTGGCAGGCAAGAATCATTTTATGGACATCATTGAAGAGTGTAGGCCAAAAGTAACCAACCCTGAGTATTTTATTTGCAGTGGCTTTCCAACTCAGGTGGCCTCCACACTCCCCGGCATGAAATTCTTGTTTGATTCCTTGAGCTTCAGTTTCAGACAAGCATTTCAGCAATAGGCCATTTGGATTTTTCCAGTATAGATTCTCATTCAAAATGCAGTAGTTTCTAGCTTTGAGTTTTATGAATCTGGCCTTAGTTTTGGACAGTTCTGGAGGGGCATTGAGATTGGTGAGGACATAAAGGATATCAGAACACCATGGTGAGTTTTGGAATTTCTCTTCTATAGTGGGATCCAGTAAGCTTTCCTGCTCATCCAAGGCATTCACCATGTTAATATCAAGGGCCTGCAGATTTGATTCATCCATTAATTGGGCCAGGCCTTAACCTTTGATCAGTTTGGTGGGCTTTATCTCAAGTTCATATTCTAAGATGGTAGCAATCCATTTTCCCCTCTTCCCATCAGGGTCTTGGGACAAGATATCTTTGACCACTATATTTGGTACATAAGCAATGGTGTGAGAATGCAGAATGTACACCCTAAAGTATTTTAAGGCCTTAATCAGGGCATAGGCCCGCTTTTCCATAATGTTGTACTTTAAGGGTGCATCTCTCAAGGCTTTGTTGAAAAAGGCAATTGGCTATTCATTACCTTCTACATTTTTCTGCAGCAAAACTGCAGCTATGGTGTGCTCTGAGGCAAACGAAAATATCAAAAAATATTTTGGGAAGTCTGGGATGATAAGGACAGGGGCCTGAGTGAGTGCAAGTTTTACTGACTCAAAATATTTCTTGGCTTCAACAGTTCACTTAATTCCTGCACCCTTCTTTAGCATGTCAGTCATTTTCCTAAGGTGCTCAGCAAGATTGGGAATGAATCTCCTAAGGAAATTGGTTTTCCCAATGAAGGACTGTAATTCTTTGATGTTTCTCGGGTGTGTAATTTGAAGTATCCCCTCAACTCTTTGTGGGTCTATCCTAATCCCTTTCTCAGATATGATGTGACCAAGAAGTTTACCTTCTTGCAACCCAAAAATAGTTTTCTTAGGATTCAGTGACAAACCATACCTTCTACATTTTTTGAAAACTTTCCTCAGATGTTTGAGATGTTCTTATTCAGTTTTGGAAAAGACAGTCAAGTCATCCAAGTAGATAACTATGAAGTGTCCTATCTCATCTGAGAAAGCTATGTCCATCGCTCTCTGGAAGGTGGCTCCAACATTCATCAATCCAAAAGGCATTTTCACGTACATGAAGGTGCCCCATGGAGTGGTAAATTCTGTTTTGAGTTGATCTTCTGGGAGTACCAACACTTGGTTATATCCTGAAAAACCATCTAACAGGGAAATCCTTTTAGAGCCCACTACCTTTTGTAAGACATGTTCCATTCTAGGCAAGGGGTAGTTGTCTTTCAGGGAGGCTCTGTTGAGATTTCTAAAATCTATGCACAGTCTGATCTCCCCTGTTTTCTTTCTCACAGCCACTAATTTTGACACCCAATCAGAAAACCTCACAGGGACTATTATACCTGCATCATACATCTTCTTAATCTCTTTTTTCACTGCAGGTAATTGTTTCGGATTGATTCTATGGAGTTTTTGTCTGAAAGGCTTATGATTTTCCTTCAAGGGTATCTTGTGTTGTATGATGTTGGTGTCATAGGCCTTTAAGTCTTCATAACCCCATGAAAACACATCGATGAATTCTTTGAACAGGCCAATGTATTTGTTCTTCATGTTGGTAGGTATAGACTTAGCCAGTTTGATCATTTTGGGTTTATCTTCAGTGCCTATGTTGCATTCTTCCACATCTGAATCTGCATGTTCTATAGTGGGCTTTTTGGCCACATCATCAAAGTCAAACAAGTCCTCTAAGGGTGCTAGGCCTCTGGGTATATTCTTGTCTTTGGCCTGTAGCACCTCTACCTCTTCAGTATCTGCATTTTCACATTTTCCGGTTGGATTTCCAGTTTCTTCAGAAAAGGTGTTTATTTCTATGTTACAGGGTGTTTCTTGTTCATCTAGGGAATCCTCACTTGGGCAGCTGTCATCAGATTTTGAGCCTGAATCAGAAAATTCAAACTCATTTCTACCCACCAGAAAATCTTCAATCTGTTTGTCTCCTTCAAAGACCTGCCAATATTTTTCGTTTTCTGGCACTGCAGGTCTAAACTTGGTTTGAATGATGATTTGTTGGTCAGGGGGAGTTTTAGGATATGAACTAGCGAGGCAAGCTAATCCATTTGCAATGATGTTTTGACTCCTGGGAATGAACACCAATTCATATTCAACAAATGTTTTAAATAAATCTAGAGTGTTGTTCCGGTATGCTCTTAACCTGGGGTGTTTGGCTGTATATTCACCATTCACCTGTCTGATAACTAACTATGAATCTCCATGCATAGTTATCCTACGGGCCCCTAATTTTTTCAACAGATTTAGGCCTAGGATCAGGGCCTCGTATTCTGCAATATTGTTCGTGCATTTGAAATGCAGATTAACAGCATGGCTCTCTGCATGATCATTCTCTGTGTTATGTAGCCACACCCCTGCTCCAACATTGTTTCTAGTACAGGACCCATCGAAATTCATTTCCCACAAGGGTTCGCCATTAGGCTGCATTGGGGGATCTGTACTAGGTTTTGGGTTGTCTTGTTCTTCACGTGGTGTATTAGTTTGAGGGGTATGACTAATAGGCTGACTGCGTTGTGTTTCTGGTTCATTCTGAGTTTCGTTTTCATTATCCTACCCATGGTTTTCTTCATCGTATTCTTCTAGGGTGGCCATTATGCTAAAGTCCATGGGCTCTGTGTTTTTGCTTGGATCTCTGCGTTGTGATTCTGGCTCTCCTAAGGATTGGTCGTTATAAAGAATGAAAGAATCCAAGTCTGTGTGCACAGAGTATAAAGGTGAATTTTCAGGCTTCTTGGGGCTACTGACTAGGAATTTCATCTGGGACTCTCTATACAGTCTTCTAAGTTGGCCAAAGATAGGGATAGTGGCATATGAGCCATCCATCTACATTGTTCCCTGCAATTTGGCTCCCAATGATCTCGATAATAACATGCCATACTTGGGTGGTACATCTGCCACCACCACATCCATGACCATACATTTGGCAGGAATCTGGGTTAAGCTCACACATAAGTCTTTGATTAGGCCTAGGCATTTTACTCTGCTAGAGTCAAACGAATATAGATCTTTGTAAGGTCGTGTTATCTCTAGGCCTAGATTTTCCATCACTACCTTAGGCATTAAATTGTGTGACGCTCCGGAGTCATGCATGGCATTGTGAAGTATCTTGTCATGAATGTTGAGACTGATATAGAAAGGTGGGACTACCCCTTCTTGAAATTTTCCCTCAATCTTTGGACCAAACATGAGGGCAGGTTGATCATCATTCAAATTTACAGTGTCATTGTTCTCCCCCAGATTCAATGCTTTCAAAATTTGGCCTTTATATACATTCTGAGTGGCCAGCTTAGAGAGTGGGACAGAGATTTTGATTTTTGCAATCTCACTCTCTAAATTGAAAGTGGACTGTGTCTTTGGAGTGCTCAACTCTATTTTATTTGCTACTGCCTTAGTAGCTGTATCCAATTTTGATTTCTCACTATGTACAGGGTTGGTGACAGTTTTATCAGGAGCACTAACTGCAGTGTCAGTGCTACTAGCTGGTTGGCTATGTTTTTCAATGTTTTGGTTGTCTTTTTCTTTGTTTTTCCCAGAACATTTAGCTACTATTTTGCTATTTTCAGCAGTCACTTTAGAAGATTTGTCAGGCCTTTTCTTGATGGTAACCTCAGGAGCTTTGGGTTTGGAAGTGTCTTGGTTCGTTTTGCTCCTAAGGTCATATTGTTCTCTGACCTGCATCATGGCATTTTCAAATCCTAATCTGTAATCTTCAGTTTCTAACTGTTCCTCATCCCAGTATGATGGTGAGGGTTTATCTTCTCCTGAATCACAGTTAAGGACTGAGTATTCTGTTTCAAACATGTTTATTGCATTCCCTTCGGAGTCTTCTAGGATTCCCTCATCTTCATCTAAATTTTTTTGGAAAGGGGGAATAATTTGCTGATCTGATTCTTTCTTTCTGTTGGGAGCATTGTTGTTCCTTCTAAAGTTTTGGTTCTGGTTTTGATTTTTGTTTTGGTTATTGACAGTGACAACCATTTTCTTCATCATTTGCTGTAGCTCTTCCATGTTTTTAGACAATTTTTCATAATTTGGATCAGATGTGGAGGCTACATTGTCATCCCTATAGGTTACCCTCCTCTCAGATCTCAGTATTGCTCTTTTCTCAATCAGGTTTGCCTCTATGTTCACTCCTCTTTTCTGCATGTCCTCCAATGTGGTGTACTCTTTATCCCTAAGCTCATAGGCCATGTCAGCATCAAACCCATCAGGGTACTTAGCTAGGGCCATGCCTTGTGGAGGTTTCATATGTGGGGGGAGGGCATTGTAAATGCTGTTAAATCTTGTTGTGTAATCATGGAAAATCTCTCCCACGTTTCTTTTAAGGCTCATGTATTTAGCTAGGAGTTGGCGAGGGTTTGCCCTAGTTTCCCATTTGTCGACGAAAGTCTGGTATAGAGCAGGGAGATCTTGGATACTGCCAGGAGGTAAGCTTTTAAACCATTTATTTACATCACCTCCTAAGCTTTGGGCAAATATTATCATTTTGATTGTTTAGTCATCAATTTCCATGTAGTCAAAAGAATCCTCCATTTTATCTACATGTTGCTAAGATGTTATGGACTCTTTTGCAGTGAAGTGTGGGATTTTTGATTGATAATCATTGGGTAAGGGTAGCAAGGGCTGGGGTAATACTAAGGGAGCATACCAGGCTACCATGATGATATTCTGGTGAGGTAAAGGATTGATTTGAGCAGCTGGTATATGGATGACAGGGATACTAGGACCATCATCGTTTTGCTAAGCAGATCTAGGGTGGGAGAGCCCCAAGTTTTGAATGAAATGGATATCAGGTGGTGTGGACGGAGGGGTCCCTCTGTCCCCAGTATGTTGACCACTATGAGATGGTGTATTGTGAAGCTCAAGGTCTGGCTGGTCTAGATGACTGAATGACCTAGCTCTTGGTAAAATGTTTGGAGGGTCTAGGTCAGGGAGAAAATGTGATAGAGCTGTTAGGTCTTCTGGTGCAGAATTATCTCTATGAATGTGACTGGGAATAGTTGGTCTTTTAGGTGTAGGAGTTCCCCTGAGGATACTCTCCGGATTGTCAACTATTTCAGGTGGGTCGGGATTGGGATAATCTCTTGTGTGAATGGTTCTAAAATCCAAAATGCTGCTTCTTAGCCAAGCAGCTTAACCCTACTTGTTACTTCTGTTGTGGTTAATTTTGTTTCAAAGGCTGGTCTCCCAGTGGAGTCTAATGTGAAACCAAGACAATCAGCAGGCCTACTGATCACCGGTGGAGTCCTTTCGTTTAGGAATAATGGAGTCGCCAGGTGGAGGGTTTTTGGGTATGTCTAAGGGGTTACACTGTCCACCTCAGTGCTTAGGCACTATCGCCTTTCAGGAATCTCCTCAAAAATAGCAAACTCCAACCAAAGATTGACTGGGAGAGCATTTACCAGATATGTCACCTCCGAAGAGGGTGAGATCTGGAGGCTTCCTGGCCCTTTCCAGGCTCTGTCTAAGAGTAAGATGGACACTCAACAAAGGAGGTTGATTCAAGAAAGGGGTGAATTACTGCCAACCTAACCAGAGATCTAGGATTTCTGAGGCTTTAAATATGTTTGAGGTGAAATGCACTCAGATTCCCCAGTATGGTCACCATTATGTTGGTGACGAGACTGGGAGACAGATTAGTGTTTAGCAGTCATAGGCTCTCAGAAATTTTCCCCAGCAGAGTCGCCATTATGTTGGTGACGAGACTAGGAGACAGATTAGTGTTTAGCAGTCATAGGCTCTCAGAAATTTTCCCCAGTGGAGTCACCATTATGTTGGTGACGAGACTGGGAGACAAATTAGTGCTTAGCATTCATAGGCTCTCAGAAATTTTCCCCAGCGGAGTTGCCATTATGTTGGTGACGAGACTGGGAGACAGATTAGTGTTTAGCTATCATAGGCTCTCAGAAATTTTCCCCAGCGGAGTCGCCATTATGTTGGTGATGAGACTGGGAGACAGATTAGTGTTTAGCAGTCATAGGCTCTCAGAATTCCCCAGCGGAGTCGCCATTATGTTGGGGGTCCCATGTTTTGGCCAGGTTGACAAGACCAAAAGATGAGAAAACATAGAACCACTTTCAGACCTTAGGATCTAGCCCTCCTAGGTCCAGAGAGGGATCTCTCTATGATAGTTGAAGGTTTTATGTCTTTGAAGCTCAAATGTTAAGGTTTTAGGCTAGTTATAGGCTTAGGTTTTGTTTGTTTGATTGTTTATGTTTGGTTGTTAGGAATCAGGAAAGAAGGGTCCAATATAAGATAAGGATGGGCAAAGAGGAAACTAGGAAAATATAGATAACTCAGGGAACATCAAGGCCATTGGGCAACGGAGTCAAGAAAGGGTTTACTTGTGTTCAATGTGCAAGCTTTCAGTTGGGCTAGTTATCTAGAGCATTTGGATCTTAAAAGATGATTGATGGCATGGAACATTAAGGACTGAAAATGAGTGAGAGGGAAAGAAGGAAAGACAACCAATTTTCTGTCTATAGATCAGGTCAGAGGCCATTTAACTCCAGACCTTCTTAGACGTACTCAGAGACAGCTCTTGAAGGGGGACAAAGGGGCTGCTTATAGATCGGACCAGAGGTCATTTAACTCTAGGTATGCTTTAGCAACTCCGAGGAAAAACGAGGATAAGTTTAACAGAAGGGATCTTAGAAAGGTTTAATGAGATGGAAAGATCCTAGTGAGGCAGAGACAGGGTTCTAGACCTCCCAGTGTTCTCAACTCATCCATAAATCCTAACAAGAACATATAAACATAGATTTCATTAATTCATACATCAGAGAGCAGGCAAAAACATCCACTACATTGGTTAAATAAATTGAAATCAATATTCAGATACACATATAAGCAGAAAACATAAAAGGCTGGGAGAGCAGCAACATAAGGTACCTATCAAGGGTAAATCTTATGCCAAACTTCTGATGCGAGCTAGTAGAAATGGAATGAAATGAACTCAAACACAGAGATAGGAAAGCATCACTAGCTGCTTTAGATCAGTATCCAAAGAAATGTGCTTTTCATATTAAAAACAACACCAATCAGGTACATCATTGCCCAAAGCTTGAACATTCAGTCCGAATACATCAAATCTCAACCTCTCTTACAATATTACACAGAGAACTTGTCTCAAGGGGAAAATGCTTGCATTTCTCTGATATCCAATCAACAAATTTACAATAATTTCCTTATGTGTTTTTATAGCAGAGGATGAACGGAAGATCGACTGAGGAGGTAGGTGAACACTAAATGCTGTATTAAACATCTGAAATAAAGAGGGCCGAGGCCCATCCTGCTTGTATGCTGAGTATTTAATCTCTTTCACCCCTTTTATGAAAGAGTGATCTTCTTCAGATATGATTTTGACATGTTTCGGCTGTGGTACTCCTCGTGATTTGAATAAAATAAAATAAACTACTAAGAAGTCTTCCATATCAATGCTCTGGTGATTTTGAACTGTTGTTAGGGTGGAAATTCCTTCAGGGACATTGTGCATAATAAAAGCTATATGGGCGCCCTGTACTTGATGAAGAAAAACATTCTGCTGCTGTAGAAAAAACCCTGGTGGTACGGCTTCCCTTGCATTTAATCTCTGAGAGGTCCTCGGGGTCTTCACTCGGATGCTTTACCTCTGAAAAACTGGATTGAGCCCTTTAATCCCCATCATAACGCTTTAATTCTGAGCTTGAGGCCTAAATATCTGCGTTTGCATGCCTCGAGGTCACTGCTGCTCCATTGATGGTGCAAATCGAGCTTTAATGGTGCTGGACGGGTTTGCAGAGCTTAAACTCTGTCCTTCAATGGAGAAAGGCTCTGCCGATGCAAAAAACTGGCTTATGCATTAATTTTTGGTGCACAGAATTCTTGGCTGCTGCATTAAATGCTATATAATCATGGCGGACCATGACTAGTTGATAAACCTGCAAAAACACGCAACCTGTCAAGAAAAACCATGGACGGGGTGATGGAGGCAGTGCAGAGAATGAAAATGGCCATGCAGATGATAAACTGGGGGAGAAATCGCGAAAAATGGTGACAAATTGTTCTAGCGGAGGTGGCGGTCTCACAGAGCGGAGTTTGAATGGCAAAAACATTTAAAAAACACGAAAATGAACGATTATATGTAATGGAATGGGAGTATGTATGGAGGATGCACATGGAGGTGACTTGGCGGGACCGGGGACAGTGGAAAAGTCAGCGGCAGGTGAACAAATCTGGACTGTCGATCCCGGCGGAGATCAACGGTGGACGATGACGGACCTCAGGCCATTACCTAAGCTATCGCGTGCACAACTGGATTATCCATCGTGCATCTTCGATGAGCGATAGCCGTCAGATGGGCCGCTCTAGATCAAACGGTCTTCGGCAATTTCACTGGGCATCCGTGTCCGAACAATAACGCGCGATGGATGGAGTTAACGGGCGGGATGGGAGGTTTTGAAATCGTACAGGAGGACAGGTGTCAGGCACTGAGTGGAATCGCTGGCCGTCGGGGAAAAACCGCGAGCCGCCCAAAGGTGTTGCGAAATAAACGAGGTAGTTTTGGAATAGTGCGTGGCGGGGTCCACAGGGCGGATGTGCTCCGCATCGTCGATCTAGCGGGAAAATGAACGGTGGAGATGCGGCGACATTAGATGAACGGGGAAAACGACGGAGGCTGTGGGGGTGGCGATCGCCGTCCGATCTACGCAGATCGATGACTGTAATCGTGCCCGATGAAACACTGGGGCAAGCGCCTTTAGGGTTAGCGCTTGGGTCACGACGCTTTGTTATATGGAGAGAAAAAATGCGCGGGGCTATCAGAGAGGGGGCTGAGGCCTATTATAAGGTCTGAAGTGGGTTTTTAACCCATTTTCATGTATTTTGAGGCCCAAAGGGTAACGATAGGGGGATGGAGGGGAAATTTGGGAAAACAAAGGGTGTAGGGATTTTTAGAGGGGATTTAGGGGGTTAATAGGGAAAATAAAAAGGGGAAAAGAGGAAATTTGATAGAAGGAGGAAAAGGGGGAAAAAAGGGGACATTTTTCAGGGGTACCAGGGGTAAATGCAGGCCTTTAGGGAAAGGAAATAGCGGAGGGGACTTGTATAAGGCAAAGCACAGAGAGACCTCAAGAGAATCCCTATATTACTAGTATAGTCCCTTATTGTTGTTACTGTAACCCCCTTATTATTATTATTGTACCCTTGTAACCCCCATATTGTTATTATTGTGCCCTTAAATTATTATTTTTAGGTCAGCTAGGATTACATTGTGGCCCCACTAGGATTACATTGTGGCCCCATGGACTCCTATATATAGAAAGGAGGTTTTGTAATTTGAAAAATCCAAGAATTGTTCATTCATGTAATGTATTGGAGGTTTCCCCCTCGAAGTGGCTTATTTGTAAGGCATTGATATCTCTTTTCTTCTATTTTTGGAGCCGGTTTCACAACATTTGGTAACAGAGCTTTGAGATTCTAGGGTTTCGCTGCTCCAAACAGGTCAGCGTGGAATTTTCGCTATAAATTTTTTTCTACGAAGGTTCAGAATCTGAAATTTTTAGATTGCGAAGACAAAATCCTGAGGAACATTGTCAAAAAATTTCAGAGCTTGGTTCGCAATATTTTCGGAGATACTACCTGTGCAAGTTACATCATTCAGCAGGCGCCTGAATTTAACCTAAAAAGGTCATCGTTGTATTTTCGTAATAACATTTTTTCTACGAAGGATCAGAAGTTGAAATTTTTAGAGTGTAAAGACACAATGCTAAGGAACACTGTCAAAAAATTTCAGATATTGGTTTACAGTATTTTCGGGGATATGATCTGTGGAAATTAGGGATTTTTGAGGCTTCTAAATTTCATCTCAAAGAGGTGATCATGGGACAATCTTCATATCTCTCTCTCTAAGCATCAGATTCGAATGCTGTAACAAGTGGCTACAATTGCATGGATTTTTTTTTTTGTTCTATGAATTTCAGAGCCAAAGGAGGAAACATTGACACGTGGCAAGTCGTACAAATTCACTCTACTGAACTAGTCCAAAATTGGGTCATTGTAGGAGATTGGACATAAATTTTCCTTGAAGAATCCAAATCAGATGAGACCTGTGGAATTTGAAAGAAGCTTCAGAGGGATACTACAGGGCTAAATTTTAGATATTGAGGATCTGAAATTACAGAGATAATTCAATTTCAATATCGAGCTCCTCAAAAGAAAGTAAAAGGTGTGTATTTTTTTTTTCCAAATTGCATTAGTCTTGTTTGAAGAATAAAGTTGAATTGATTCCAAGGGCATATTGTAGAATAGATATCAGTATTGGATTCTAAAATGGCCCCTGAAAATAATTCAACACCCATTAAGCCTTTAGAAAGCTCTACTATGACTCATGAAGACGAAGAATGGCAATATGACATATCAAAATTACAAGAGCAAGTGCAACAAATTTCGCTCTCGCAAAGAGCAACAAGAAATGACATGGAAGTTTTGAAGAAAGGCGTGGAATATAAGAAGGATGGTTTGAAGAATGGCATGGAATCTAAGATAGATGGCATGGAAGCTGGCATGGAATCTAAAATGGAAAACATTAAGAATGATCTAAAAGCAGACATGGAAGGTTTGACAAAGTTAATAAAAGAAATGTTTCCTAATGGTGAAAAGATAGTAGAGTAAACTCATGATGAGAAAAAAATAAATGTTAATCATGATTTCATAAAATCTAATGTTGGCGGGAAGAACCACCATATTGCAAAAATGGATATGAGGAAGTTTGATGGAAAGGATCCTGTAACATGGATACTATAGATGGAGCAATATTTTGATCTCCATAATGTGCAAAACACACAAAAGGTACGCATTGCAACTTTACATTTAGAACAAAATACATTTGTATGTTATCAATGGCCATGCTCCGGTAAAAAAATTGTCACTTGGTCAATTTTTACGGAGGAAATGATAGCACATTATGAGGATACAAAGAGCAACACGTTCTTTAGCCAATTGATAAATCTCAAACAAAAGGGTTTAATGGGGGAGCACATTGAGGACTTCCAAAAATTGAATATAAGGGTAACTATTATTCCAGAGGAACACAGGATTGATCTCTTCATAGGTACTTTAAAGGATAACATCCAACATGAAGTTTGCATTTTGGAACCTGATTAATTGGAGAAGGCATTCAGGTTGGCAATAAAAATTGAATGTAAAATTATGGCGACAAGGAAGCCTACCACTCACTTCTATAAAGAGGGAAGTGTTGCTACTCCTAGATTTCCACAAACTACAAGGTTGACAACACAACAATTGGAAGAAAAAAGAGCAAAAGGGATTTTCTACAGTTGTGATAGAAAATACACTAAAGGGCATAAGCGTGCTGAGAAGAAATTATTTTACATCGATTGTGAAGAGGAAGAAGAAAATGAACAAGAAGAGTATATACACCAGGAACCAACCGAAGAAGAGGAAGAAATGAGTCCGACCATATCGTGTAATGCATTGGTAGCAATTAACACTCCTCAAACTCTCAATATAGAAGGACATATCAAGAAGAAAAAGGTAATAGTGTTGATTGATTCAAGTAATACCCATAATTTTATTCATTGTAAGGTAGCCATGGAATTGAATTGTTTCCTATACCTAGCACTAGAATGTCAAGTGATGGTTGCAAATCGAGGAAATATAAATTGCTCTAGAAAATGCTATAATATCAAGCTAACCATGGGGGAATATGTATTGAATAGTCCAATTCTTTCCATTCCTATGGGAGGTGCTGATGTTGTACTAGGAGTACAATGGTTACAATCTTTGGGGACGGTAGGTTTTAATTTTCAAGAAATTTTCTTGAAATTTTTTTCAGAAGGAAAGGAAGTCGAATTATAGGGTATTGCAGGGAAGAAATGAAAGATAATAAGCTCTAATGTCATGACAAAGCTTCTAAATAAAGAACAATGAGGCATAATTGCACAATTATGCTCACTAGAAGTCCCAACATCAAAATCATCTATTTCTGCAGATCTCCAAAAAGTCTTGGACAATCATTCCAAGGTTTTTGAAACTCCAAAAGGACTCCCACCTATTCATGATCATGATCATGCTATTCATTTGGTGCCAGGAAGTGTTCCTCCAAACATTAGGCCTTATAGATATCCTATGTCCAAAAGAGCAAAATTGAATGTATGATTGCAAAAATGTTAGAGGCAGGTATAATTCAACCTAGTCAAAGTTCTTTCTCTGCTCCTGTAGTATTGGTACACAAGAAGGATGGATCATGGCGTATGTGTCCATATTATAGGGAGCTCAATAAGCTCACCATTAAAGATACATTTCCCATTCCTGTGATTGATGAATTATTGGATGAACTACATGGAGCAATTTATTTTACCAAATTGGATCTTCATTCAGGGTATCATCAAATTAGAATGAACACTGAAGATATTACGAAAATAGCATTTCGAACTCATGAGGTTCATTATGAATTTTTGTTCATGCCTTTTGGCCTTACCAATGCACCTTATACATTTCAAGGGTTGATGAATTCCATTTTCAAACCCTTCCTTAGAAAATTTGTGCTAGTACTTTTTGATGATATACTAATCGATAGTAGGTCTTGGAAGGATCATCTTCAACATGTTGATAGGGTGCTCAAACTATTGCAGGAGAAACAATTATATGAAAAAAAATCCAAATGTTTATTTGGAGTACAAGAGGTGGAATATCTGGGTCATATTGTATCTCACGAGGGTGTTAAGGTAAACCCTAGCAAAATTAAAGCCATTAAGGGATGGAAAGTCCCCACAACCATAAAGCAATTGCGAGGATTTCTTGAGTTAACAGGGTATTATCAAAAGTTTGTTCAGAATTATGGGAGAATAGAAGCACCTCTAACAACATTATTGAAGAAAGATGCATTTTCATGGACTCCTGAAGAAACTAAGGCCTTTGAACATCTCAAAGAGGAAATGTGCCTAGCACCAGTCTTAGCTACGCTAGAATTCACAAAAACCTTTATTGTGGAATGTGATGCCTCAGGAAATGGAATTGGTGTTGTTTTAATGCAAGAAGGAAGATCCATTTCTTTTGAATGTCATCCAATCAAAGGAAAGTATTTACAGAAACCTATTTATGAGAAGGAAATGTTGGCAATACTGCATGCACTAAAGAAATGGAGAACTTACCTAATGGGAAGACACTTCAAGGTAAAAATGGATCATGATAGTCTTAAACACTTTTTGGAACAAAGAATATCTTCAGAAGAGTAGCAAAAATGGGTCACAAAGATGTTGGGTTATGACTTTGAAATAATATACAAAAAAAGGAAGTTAAATGTTGTTGCAGATGCACTCTCAAGAAAGAATGAAGAGGTGGAAGCATTGCTTTGTGCCATTTCTATTATCCAACCAGATTGGATAACCGAAGCAAGAGATGAATGGAAGAAGGATGAAGAAGTGTGGACACTCATTCAAAAATTGTAGTGAGATCCTAGTACATCTGATACATTTAGTTGGAAAAATAATTTCTTATGGTACAAAGATTGCTTATATGTTTGTAAGAATTCCCAATTGGAACAAAAGATTTTTTTGGAATTGCACACTTCTCCTTTAGAAGGACACTTAGGATTTTTAAAAACTTACCACAGGATGAAGAAAGAATTTTTTTGGGATGGCCTTAAATCTAATATTCGAAAGTTTGTGGCAGAATGTTTGGTTTGCTAGAAGAATAAAGTTGAGTCAACATTGGGAGGAGATTTCAATGGATTTTATCTCTGGTTTACCTAAGTTTGAAGGAAAGAGTGTCATCATGGTGGTAGTTGATAGAATTACCAAGTATGCACACTTTTGTGCATTATCTCATCCATTTAAAGCAAGTACAGTTGCTACTACATTTATGGACACAATTCAAAAGCTACATGGAAACCCGAGGGTTATTGTGAGTGATAGAGATCCCATTTTTACTGGAAATTTTTGGACGGAGTTATTTTCTTGTTTGGGTACTGAATTAGCTCATAGCGCATCTTATCATCCTCAATATGATGGTCAAACTGAGATAGTAAATAAATTTTTGGAAGGATATCTTTGTTGTTTTGTATCTGATAAAAAAACACAATGGGTCAAGTGGTTACCGCTCGCTGAATGGTGGTATAACACTTCCTTCCATACTGTAGCAAAAATAACCCCATTTATGGCACTTTATGGATATCATGCACCATCCATCACATCATATTTAATATAAAATTTGAAGGTTCAAGCAGTGGAAGATCACATCGAGCATCAACAAGAAGCTCTCCAACTCTTAAAGGACAACCTGAATTTGGCACAAAATCGAATGAAACAACAGGCAGATCAACATCGCAGCGAGATAAGTTTTGATGTAGGAGACTGGGTATTTTTACGGCTACAACCATAAAAACAAATGTCCCTCAAGCAAGCTAAGAAGGATAATAAATTATCACCAAAGTACTATGGTCCTTACAAGGTGTTGCAAAAGATTGGGACTATGGCATACAAATTGGAGCTTCCCTCTTCTTCACGAGTGCATCCAATTTTCCATTTTTCATGCTTAAAGAAGGTTATAGGTGAAAATATTCCAGTTCAAACAATATTTCCAGAACTTGATAAGGAAGGAAAAATCATATTGGAACCTGAAGCAGTCACGGAAGCAAGAACTTGACAGCTATGGAATCGATCAATTTCAGAGTATCTCATCAAGTGGAAGAACTTACCCACTGAAGATTCTACATGGGAGGATGAGAATTTTATACAGAAGCACCTAGAGCTACTCAAGTGTTGAGGACAACACTTTTTTGAAGGAGAGGGGCATGTTAGGTCCCTATATTACTAGTATAGACTGTTATTGGTTTTAGTGTAACCCCCTTATTGTTATTATTGTACCCTTGTAACTACCATATTGTTATTATTGTGCCCTTAAATTATTATTGTTAGGTCGGCTAGGATTACATTGTGGCCCCACTAGGATTACATTGTGGCCCCATGGACTCCTATATATAGAAAGGAGGTTTTGTAATTTGAAACATCCAAGAATTGTTCATTCATGCAATGTATTGGAGGTTTCCCCCTCGAAGTGGCTTATTTCTAAGGTGTTGATATCTCTTTTCTTCTCTTTTTGGAGCTGGTTTCACAACATTCAGTGGAGACCCAGTGGTGAGGTACGTGAAAGGGTAAGATGCACTATCTGTTGTGACTATAGTGATGCATTGATTGCTTCACACACACATTTTAGTTCCTAATGTGGATTGCGCAGTCAAGGCAAGGATAATTCGAATTCATTCAGAGCTATTTTTCAACAGGGATTGCGTAGTGGAGGCATGCTAACAGGAGGAAAAGATCGGTGGATGGATTTGCAAGATTGTTCCTGATTAGTGCATGACGATTGTACTTTACTGAGAGCTTGATAAGCTTTGTATGAGGATTTTCATATGATTCCATGATACATAATATATAGTTGGGGTTTTTAGATTCAGTCTTTCTCGGTTAAAAATAACTGTGTTATGTGCGATTATTTTTATTTATGCTTTACATGTGTGTGCAATTAATTTTCTACAAAATATTAACAAGTGGATATCTTGCATAAAGTTAACTAGTGTGAGATCAGGTGAATCTAGGACATATGCATGCTTAGTTCATATAATTTCTACATAGTATCAGAGCATTGTTGATTGAATATTTCAATTGTAAAGTGAGTTTGTGTTGGTGGACAATTCAAATTTGCTACAGAAGATTCTTGGTGCAGAAGTTGTGTATACATTTAAATGGCTTTCAATGGATTGAAATTGGAGTATTCCCTTGATGGGATCTTGAATTACATAGCCTAGAAGGACAGGATGGAGGTGGTTCTGGAGGATAATGGACTGAAGGAGTTCATCGATAGTGATGTCCCTAAGCCAGGATATAGCGATGCCACATTACTTGACGCATGGAAAAAGAAGACAGCAAAGACGAGGAGAATTTTGTTGGAAGGTGTGAAGGACCATATTGTGTCCATCCTTCATGGGAAAGCCACTCCATTATTAATGTCGAAGGCTTTGACAGACTTTTTCCAAAGCAGAAGTGACCAGAGGAAGTTGGCACTTAAAGACAAGCTCAGAAAAATAAAAATAGAGAAAGACGACGGTATTCCAAAATACCTCACGAAGTTTGTCCGCTGCAAGGATGAACTGGGAAGTGTGGGGGTTACTATTGATGATGAAGAATTTGTGAGCTTGACTCTCCTTGGGCTTCCAAAGATTTTTCATAGCTACGAAGACTCTGTCAATGGATGGGAGAAACTACTGGGATGGGAGCGACTTTGGTCGGATCTTGTGTAGGAGGAGATAGGGCGGGGTACCAGGGATGGATCTTCATCGAAGAATGAAGATGAAGAGAATTTAAATTTGGCTTCCAAAGCAAGGAAAGGGAAGGGGAAGAAACATCCTTCAAAATCTGATGCTAAAGGCAAGAAGCAGGATTTGTCCAAAGTGAAGTGTTTTCACTGTCACGAACATGGGCATTTCACCACTATCTGTCCACAGAAGAAGAAGAACAAGAAGGCTGTTGGAGCTACAGTAGGAGAGGCCTTTGCCTCACAATTTGAACTTGATTTCTCTTTGATCACATGCTTGGTTTTAAGCTGTATGGGATCGGTGTGGTATCTTGATAGTGGTGCGTCTTTCCATATGATAGGAGACAAGGAGTTGTTTAGTGACTTGGAGGAGAAGGACCTATAGATGCATATAGAGATGGGTGACGATGGTTGGTATAGTGCGACTAGAATGGGGACCATTACCTTTGAGGGGGAGTCTGGTAATCCATTCTTGTTGAAGAATGTTATGCATGTTCTAGGTCTGAAGAAGAACTTGGTCTCAGTCGCAATTCTGGAAGACATAGGTTATGATGTTGTTTTCAATGAGGGAAAAGCCTTCCTTTGACATAAAAAAATAGGTCAAACCAAGAATATAGGGGTTTGAATTAAGAATCTCTACAAGCTGGAGGTAAATGGTTGTGCTGCAATGGTGGGAAAAGTAGAAGAAGTGGTGAGCTGGGATGAGGGTGAATTATGGCATAGGAGATTGGGTCATCTTCACCATGGCGCTTTGAAGATTTTGCAGCATATTTCTACTGGAATTCCCAAGGGTACTGTTGCATATTCAGATCAGTGCAAGGGATGTACTATGGGTAAGTTTGTGAAGATCACTTTTCATGAGAAGGAGAACCATGCTTCGGTGATCCTGGAGAGAATTCACACAGATGTGTGTGGACCTTTCTCGGTTGCTTAAACAAAAAAACAAGGGTATTATGTTATATTTGTTGATGAATATTCTCTTAGATGCTAGATCTTCTTCATGCAGAAGAAGAGTGAAACGTTCTCAAAGTTCTGTGAGTTCAACGCATTGGTGGAGAAGGAGTCGGGGAAGCAAGTGAAAGCTCTACGGAGTGATAATGGTGGTGAATACATATTGGGAGAATTCAAATACTTCTATAGAAAATAAGGAATTTGAAGAGAACTCATAGCACCTCATAACCCACAATAGAATGAGGTTGCGGAGAGAAAGAACAGAACGATCATGGGTGCTGCACAAGCGATGCTGCATGACCAGGGCCTACCGATGCAATTGTGGGTGGAAGCATGCAACACTGTGGTGTATGTGCAAAACCGTTGTCCTCATAGAGTACTTGGCATGAGTACACATGAAGAAGATTTTACTAGTAAGAAGCCTGATATTTCTCATTTGAAGATTTTTGGCTCACCTATTTACATTCATGTGATGAAGGATGCCAGGAAGAAGCTGGAGCCTACTGCAGAAGTTGGGATATTTGTGGGGTACATAGAAACACCCCATAACTATCATGTGTATTTTCCAGAAAGTCGGATGACTGTTGTACGAAGGGATATAAAATTCAATGAGGTGAAAGCCATGAAGTTGTCACTTGAGAGGGAGCTACACTTGCATGTGGAGGAGGAACTTCTTGTTCCCAAAGATGAGCCTCTGGATGTGGATCAGCCATAGGATGAGATTCATGGAGTGGAGGAGTCCAATCATGCAGAACCAAACATCAGACAAGGCAGAAAGCGTACCACAGAAGCTGAGAGACTGAAGCTTGATGTGGCACAGAATGTAGGAGTTCCTACATCATAGCATAGACAAAGACAGTCACTTGACCGATTTACTAGATACATGGCTCTTATGAGCAAGTGTATCATGACAGGGCCATCCTCTTTCGAAGAAGCAGTGCAGGAGCCCACATGGGTAGATGCCATGGTGGAGGAGTATGACTCCATTGTCAGAAATAGTGCTTGGGAGATTGTTCCAAGGCCAGTGGGAAAATCAGTTGTAGGATCAAGATGGACCTACAAGGTAAATAAAGCTGTTGATGGGAGTGTCGAGAAGTATAAGGCAAGATTTGTTGTTAGGGGATTCTCACAGATCGAGGGGATTGACTATGAAGAAAACTTTGCACCTATCGCAAGGTATTCTTCCATACGGACCATCCTTGCTCTCTCAACACAGATGGGTTGGCACATTCATTAGATGGATGTGAAGACTGCGTTCCTTACTGGGATCATTGAGGAAGAGGTGTACATTGAGAAGCCTGAAGGATTTGAGATCTTCAACAGTGAGTCGCATGTGTGTAGGCTCAAAAGAGCGCTGTATGGGCTGAAAAAAGCACCCCGTGCTTGGTACACTTGGATCGACAACTATTTCACTGGACTTGGCTTCACCAAGAGTGAGGAAGATGCAAAACTGTACCACATTGTGGTGGAGGGTAAGATTTTAATCATTGTACTTTATGTTGATGATTTAATACTAACAGGTGATGAGAAGTTGATACACTCATGCAAGGCAGATCTTGCAAAGGAGTTTGAGATGAAAGATTTTGGCCTCCTTCATTATTTCCTTGGATTGGAAATATGGCAGTGGGAAGGTGAACTATTTGTGTCTCAAGGAAAGTATGCTCGAGAGATACTGGAGAAGTTTCACATGCAACGCTGCAAGCCTATCGACACTCCTCTACCAGGAAATTGGAAGAAAGAGGATGCTACATCGACAGAGGTAGTGGATGCCACTGTTTATTGACAGTTGGTGGGTTCACTCATGTATTTAGTCAATACAAGGCCAGACATATGATATGTGGTGAACTAGCTTTCACAAGTGATGGTTAAGCCTACCAAGCTTTTTTGGAAGGCATGCAAGCATGTCCTGAGATATCTCAGGGGCACATTTGAGTATGGTTTATGGTACAGACAGAAGGATGAGGTGAAGTTGCATGGCTTCATGGATGTAGATTGGGTAGGAAGCCCAAAAGACAAAAAGAGCACATCAGGAGGGATTTTCAGTGTCATATCTACAACATTTTCTTGGTACAGCAGGAAACAAAGATCTGTGGCACTCAGTTCAGCGGAAGCGGAATACATGGCAGCAAGTCAAGCTGCATGTGAGGCTATCTGGATGAGGAAGATTCTGGTTGGTTTGTTCGGTTCACATTTAGATCCCACCGTGATACATTGTGATAATTAGAGTTGCATTAAACTCTCAGTTAATCCTGTGTTTCATGATAGATCTAAACATATTGATATCCGGTATCATCATATCAAAGATTTTTTGCAGCGGAAGATCATGTTGCTTCAGTACATTCCTACGGAGGATCAGGATGCAGATATTCTGTTGAAGGCGCTCACCAGGAGCAAATTTGAATATCATAGAGGTAGGACTGGGGTGAAGGATAATCCCTATCTTGTTGAGAGGGAGTGTTGAGATTCAACAAGATGATGAGCTTAGTGAAAAGAGTCGCCTTCACTAAGTGGGCCCGCAGGCTATTTTTTGCGCAAGTCTATTTTTAGACATGGTGATCATATTTTAGAAGTTGCAGGATGCTATTTGTGGATGGTTGATCAAGTTGGAAAAATAGATGAAATTCTATTTTTAGAATATTGGGAGAAGTCTATTTATAGATCACTGATCTAAAAATAGATTCATGTCGATTATTATTAGCTCTTAATAATAATCAAACACTAAACAACAAATTATTCTCTTGGAGCACTTTGTTTCAGTGCACAGATGTGGCACATCAGTGGACTGGGGGAATTATGCAATTCCCAAGGGTTTATTAGAGATAATGCATGGAGGACTCAATTAGAACTCAAGTGGTAGAGTTATAACATAGTTGGAAGAAGTAGTTATGGAGTTGTATTCAGTTTAACTCAGTTAGACTCAGTTGAGCTAGTTGTATCTAGTCTAACTGATTGATACACTAGCAAGAGTGGAGTGAATTAATTAGTTAATTAATTCACAAATAATAACTCATTAATCAACTGAACAATACAGAAGTTAACTACAGTGCGTGGCAGTTTTAGTGGAGACCTAGTGGAGAGATAGGTGAAAGGGAAAGATGGACTATCTGTTGTGACTATAGTGATGCATTTATTGCATCACACACACATTAGAGTTGCCAATGAGGATTTTGTAGTCAAGGAGAGTGGGATTACATCGAATTGGTCTTTGTAATCAACTTGGATTGCGCAGTGGAGGCAGGCTACCAGGGGGAAGAGATCGGTGCATGGATTTGCAAGATTGTGCGTGATTAGTGTATAACGACTGTACTGTACTGAGAGCTTGATAAGCTTTGTATGAGATTGTCATATAATTCCATGATACATAATATATAGTTAGGGTTTTCAGCTTCAGGCTTTCTCGGTTAAAAACAACTGTGTTATGTGCGATTATTTTTATTTATGATTTACATGTGTGTGCAATTAATTTTCCACAAAAGATTAACAGTGGAATGATTCAGTATCTTGCAAGAAGTTAAATATTGTGAAATCAGGTGAATCTAGGACATATGCATGCTTAGTGCATATAATTTCTACAAGAGTCAGCTGGGTGAAGGTCATGTGCGATAATGGTGGTGAATACATCTCGGGCGAATTCAAAGACTTCTGTAGCAAAGAAGGAATTCAAAGAGAACTTATAACGCCTCATAACCCACAGCAGAATTGGGTTGCTAAGAGGAAAAACAGAACGATCGTGGGTGCTGCACGAGCTATGTCGCATGACCAAGGCCTATCGATGCACTTGTGGATGGAAGCATGAAACACTGTGGTTTATGTGCAAAACCATTTTCCTCATAGAGTACTTGGCATGAGTACACCCGAAGAAGCTTTTAATGGTAAGAAGCTTGATATTTCTCATTTGAAGATTTTTGGCTCATCTATTATTCATGTGACTAAGAATACTAGGAAGAGATGGATTTCTTGATCGATGAAGTTGGGATATTTGTGGGGTACACAGAAACACCCCATAATTATCGTGTGTATTTTCCAAACAGTCGAATGACTATGGTGCGACGGGATATAAAATTCAATGAGGTGAAAGCCATGAAGTTGTCGCTTGAGAGGGAGCTACACTTGCATGCAGAGGAGGAACTTCTTGTTCCCAAAGATGAGCCTCAAGATGTGGATCAGCCACAAGAGGAGGATCATGGAGTGGAGGAGTCCACTCATGCAGATCCAAATGTCAGAATAGGCAGAAGGCGTACCACAAAAGATGAGAGGTTGAAGCTTGATGCGGCATAGAATTTTGGAGTCCCTACATCATAGTGCAGATAAAGAGAGTCACCTGACCGATTCACCGGATACATGGCTCTCATGCGCAAGTGTATCATGGCAGAGCCATATTCCTTTGAGGAAGCAGCGCAGGAGCCCACATGGGTAGATGCCATGGTGGAGGAGTATGACTCCATTGTTAGAAACAGTGTTTGGGAAATTGTTCCAAGGCTGGTTGATAAATCAGTGGTAGGTTTAAGATGGATCTACAAGGTAAAGGCTTAAGCTATTGATGGGAGTGTTGAGAAGTATAAGGTAATATTCATTGCTCGGGGCTTCTCCTAGATCGAGGGGATTGATTGTGAAGAATCCTTTTCACCTATCGCACAATGTTCTTCGATAAGGACCATCCTTGCTCTCTCAAATGGTCATGGGTTGGGCAAATGCACGTATGGATGAAGACAGCTTAGCCTGCCTTTGTAATGAGATCTGAGAGGCAGAAGTGTACATTGAGAAGCCTAAAGGATTTGAGATCTTCAGTAATGAGTCGCATGTGTGTAGACTCAAAAGAGCGTTGTATGGGCTGAAGCAAGCACCTTGTGCTTGGTACACTCGGATCGACAACTATTTCACTGGACTTGGCTTCACCAAGAGTGAGGTGGATGCAAACCTGTACCAGATTGTGGTTGAGGGTAAGCTTTTAATCATTGTACTTTATGTTGATGATTTAATACTAATAGGTGATGAGCAGTTGATACACTCATGCAAGGAAGATCTTGCAAAGGAGTTTGAGATGAAGGATTTGGGCCTCCTTCATTATTTCCTTGGATTGGAAATATGGCAGCAAGAAGGTGAACTGTTTGTGTCTCAAGGCAAGTATGCTCGAGAGATACTTGGTAAGTTTCACATGGAGTACTGCAAGCCCATGGATACTCCTCTTCCAGGATATTGGAGGAAAGAGGATGCTACATCGACAGAGGTAATGGATGGTAATTTGCCTATCGACAATTGGTGGGTTCGCCGGGAGCCAAGTTAATGCAAGATCGACATATGCTATATGTGTGAACCACCTTAGTCAAGCGATGGTTAAGTCACTGGGTTTTGGAAGGCAAGCAAGCATGTCCCTAGATATCTAGGGGAAATTTTGAGTATGGCTTATGGTACAAACATACGGATGAGGTGAAGTTGCATGGCTTCATGGATGCAAACATTGGAAGGCAACCCAACCGATCGAAAGAGCACATCGTGAGGGAGTTTCATATCAAGATCTACAATTGATTCTTGGTATGGTACAACAAGAAACATAGATCTGTGGCATTCAATTCAGCGGAAGAAGAATACGTGGAAACAAGTCAAGCTGCATGTGAGGCTATCTGGATGAGGAAGAACTTGGTCAATTTTTTCGGTTCTCATTTAGATCCTACAATGATTCATTGTGATAATCAAAGTTGCATTAAACTCTCGATTAATCCTGTGTTTCATGATAGGTATAATCATATAGATATCTGGTATCATCATATCAGAGATTTTGTGCGGTGAAAGATCATGTTGCTTTAGTACATTCCTACAGAAGACTAGGATGCAGATATTCTAACGAAGGCGCTCACCAAGAGAAAATTCGAATACCATAGAGACAAGATCAGGGTGAAGGATAACCCCTTTCTTGTTGAGAGGGAGTGTTGAGATTAAACAAGATGATGATCCTAGTGAAAATTAAGCACCTACACTAGGTGGGGCCCGTAGGCTATTTTTTAGGCTATATCTCTTTAGAATAGTCGTAAGATATTCTAAAATTAGCACGTAAGATGCTTTCGACTTAGATGTTTGGAGAAATGTTAGGTCCATATATCACTAGTATAGCCCCTTATTATTGTTAGTGTAAACCCCTTATTGTTATTATTGTACCCTTGTAACCCCCATTTTTTTATTATTGTGCCCTTAAATTATTATTGTTAGGTCGGCTAGGATTACATTGTGGCCCACTAGGATTACATTATGGCCCCACGGACTCCTATATATAGAAAGGAGGTTTTGTAAATTGTATCATCCAAGAATTGTTCATTTATGTAATGTATTGGAGGTTGCCCCCTCGAAGTGGCTCATTTATAAGGCGTTTACATCTCTTTTCTTCTATTTTTGGAGCTGGTTACACAACATTTGGTATCAGAGCTTTGGATTCTAGGGTTTCGCTGCTCCAAACAGGTCATCGCGGAATTTTGGCTATAACTTTTTTTCTACGAAGTTTCAGAAGCTGAAATTTTTAGGGTGCGAAGCTAAAATCCTGAGGAAGATTGTATAAACATTTCAAACCTTGGTTCGCAATATTTTCTGAGATATCATCTGTGGAAGTTAGGTCTTTTTTCAGGCTCCTAAACAGGTCATTATGGCATTTGCGCTATAAATTTTTTCTACGAAGGTTCAGAATCTGAAATTCACATGGTGCGAAGCTGAAATCTTGAGGAAAGTTGTAAAAACATTTCAGATCTTGTTTCGTAATATTTTTGGAGATATGATCTGTGGAAGGTAGTGCTTTTTTAGGCTCCTGAATTTCATCTCAAAGAGGTGATCGTGGAAAAAGTTCAATAACTCTCTCTCTGGGCATCGGATTTGAGTGCCGTAAAAAGTGGTTGCAATTACACAGACTTTAGTTTTTTGGATATCAACTTCAGAGACAAAGGACGAAACAGTGACACGTGGCAAGTCGCACAAGTTCGCTCTACTGAACCAGTCCAGAATTAGGTCATTGTGGGAGATTGGACACAACTTTGTCTTGGAGAATCCAAATCAAGTTAGACCTGTGGCATTTGAAAGAAGCTTTCGAGGGCTATTATAGGGCTGAATTTCAGATATTGAAGATTTTAAATTACATAGATAATTCAATTTCAATATCGAGCTCCTTAAATCAAGTAAAAGGTGTGTAATTTTTTTTCCTAATTGCATAAGTCTTGTTTGAAGAATCAAGTTGAATTGATTCCAAGGGCATCTGTAGAATAGATACTTAATATTGGATTCTAAAATGGCCCCTAAAAAATAATTCAACACCCATTAAGCCTTCGGAAGGCTCTACTATGACTCATGAAGATGAATAATTGCAACATGATCTATCAAAATTACAAGAGCAAGTGCAACAAATTTCACTCTCGCAAAGAGCAACAAAAAATGAAATGGAAGTTTTGAAGAAAGGCGTGGAAGTGAAGATGGATGACATGGAAGCTGGCATGGAAGTTAAGATGGATGACATGAAAGATAACATGGAAAACATGAAGAATGATCTAAAATCAAACATTGAAGGTTTGACAAAGTTGATACAAGAAATGTTTCCTAATGGTGAAAAGATAGTAGAAGAACCTCATGATGAGAACAAAATAAATGTTAATCGTGATTTCATAAACTCTAATTTTGGCAGGAAGAACCACCATATTCCAAAAAGGATATGAGGAAGTTTGATGGAAAGGATCCTGTAACATGGATACTACAGATGGAGCAATATTTTGATCTCCATAATGTGCAAAACACACAAAAGGTACGGATTGCAACTTTACATTTAGAACAAAATACATTTGTATGGTATCGATGGCTTTGCTCCCGTAAAAAAATTGTCACTTGGTCAATTTTTACTGAGGAAATGATAGCACATTATGAGGATACAAAGAGCAACACCTTCTTTACCCAATTGATAAATCTCAAACAAAAGGGTTTAGTGGGGCAGCACATTGAGGACTTCCAAAAATTGAATATAAGGGTAACCGATCTTACAGAGGAACACAGGATTGATCTCTTCCTAGGCACTTTAAAGGATAACATCCAACATGAAGTTCGCGTTTTGGAACCTGATTCATTGGAGAAGGCATTCAGGTTGGCAAGAAAAGTTGAATGTAAAATTATGGCGACAAGGAAGCCTACCACTTAATTCTATAAAGAAGGAAGTGTTGCTACGCCTAGATTTCCACAACCTACAAGGTTGACACCACAACAATTGGAAGAAAAAAGAGCAAAAGGGCTTTGCTACAGTTGTGATAGAAAATACACTAAAGGTCATAAGTGTGCTGAGAAGAAATTATTTTACATAGATTGTGAAGAGGAAGAAGGAAATGAACAAGAAGAGGATATACACCAGGAACCAACCCTAGAAGAGGAAGAAATGAATCCGACCATATCGTGTAATGCACTGGCAGGAATTACCACTCCTCAAACTCTCAAGATAGAAGGACATATCAAGAAGAAAAAGGTAATAGTGTTGATTGATTCAGTTAGCACCCATAATTTTATTCATTGTAAGGTAGCCAAGGAATTAAATTGTTTCCTATACCCAGCACCAGAATGTCAAGTGATGGTTGCAAATGGAGGAACTATAAATTGCTCTGGAAAATGCCATAATATCAAGCTAACCATGGGGGAATATGTATCGACTAGTCCAATGCTTGCCATTCCTATGGGAGGTGCTGATGTTGTACTAGGAGTACAATGGTTACAATCTTTGGGGACGGTAGCTTTTAATTTTCAAGAACTTTTCTTGAAATTTTTTTTCAGAAGGAAAGGAAGTTGAATTACGGGGTATTGCGGGGAAGCTAGGAAGGATAATAAGCTCTAATGTCATGACAAAGCTTCTAAAGAAAGAACAGCGAGGCGTAATTGCACAATTATGCTCACTAGAAGTTCCAACATCAAAATCATCTATTTCTGCAGATCTCCAACAAGTCTTGGACAATCATTCCAAGGTGTTTGAAACTCCCAAAGGACTCCACCTATTCGTGATCATGATCATGCTATTCATTTGATTCCAGGAAGTGTTCCTCCAAACATCAGGCCTTATAGATATCCTTACTTCCAAAAGAGCGAAATTGAACGTATGATTGCAGAAATGTTAGAGGCGGGTATAATTCAACCCAGTCAAAGTTCTTCCTCTGCTCCTGTAGTATTGGTACACAAGAAGGATGGATCATGGCGAATGTGTCTGGATTACAGGGAGCTCAATAAGCTCACCATTAAAGACAAATTTCCCATTCCTGTGATTGATGAATTATTGGATGAATTACATGGAGCAATTTATTTTACCAAGTTGGATCTTCGTTCAGGATATCATCAAATTAGAATGAAGACTGAAGATATTCCAAAAACAACATTTTGAACTCATGAGGGCCATTATGAATTTTTGGTCATGCCTTTTGGCCTTACCAAGGCACCTTCTACTTTTCAAGGGTTGATGAATTCCATTTTCAACTCTTCCTTAGAAATTTTGTGCTAGTATTTTTTGATGATATACTAATCTACAGCAGGTCTTGGAAGGATCATGTTCAACATGTTGACATGGTGCTCAAACTATTGCAGGAGAAACAATTATATGCAAAAACATCCAAATGTTTATTTGGAGTACAAGAGGTGGAATATCCGGGTCATATTGTATCTCGGGAGGGTGTTAAGGTAGACCCTAACAAAGTTAAAGCCATTAAGGAATGGAACGTCCCCACAACCATAAAGAAGTTGCAAGGATTTCTCAGTTTAACAGGGTATTATCACAAGTTTGTTAAGAATTATGGGAGAATAGCAGCACCTCTAACAACATTATTGAAGAAAGATGCATTTTCATGGACTCCTGAAGCAACTAAGGCCTTTGAACATCTTAAAGAGGCAATGTGCCTAGCACCTGTCTTAGCTACACCAGACTTCACAAAAACCTTTATTGTGGAATGTGATGCCTCAGGAAATGGAATTGGTGCAGTTTTAATGCAGGAAGGAAGACCCATTTCTTTTGAAAGTCGTCCAATCAAAGGAAAGTATTTACATAAACCTATTTATGAAAAGGAAATGTTAGCAATACTACATGCACTAAAGAAATGGCGAACTTACCTAATGGGAAGACACTTCAAGGTAAAAACTGATCATGATAGTCTTAAACACTTTTTGGAACAAAGACTATCGTCAGAAGAATAGCAAAAATGGGTCACAAAGATGTTGGGTTATGACTTTGAAATAATCTACAAAAAAGGAAAGCTTAATGTTGTTGCAGATGCACTCTCAAGAAAGAATGAAGAGGTGGAGGCATTGCTTTGTGCCATTTCTATTATCCAACCAGATTAGATAACCGGAGCAAGAGATGAATGGAAGAAGGAAAAAGATGTATGGATACTCATTCAAAAGTTACAGCAAGATCCTAGTACATCTGATACATTTAGTTGGAAAAATGATTCCTTATGGTACAAAGATTGCTTATATATTTTAAGAATTCCCAGCTAAAACAAAAGATTCTTTTGGAATTGCACACTTCTCCTTTAGGAGGACACTCAGGATTTTTAAAAACTTACCACAGGGTGAAGAAAGAATTTTTTTGGGATGGCCTTAAATCTGATATTCAAAATTTTGTGGCGGAATGTTTGGTTTGCCAGCAGAACAAAGTGGAAACAATTAAGACCCCGGGACTTCTACAACCTTTATCCATTCCAAGTCAATGTTGGGAGGAGATTTCAATGGATTTTATCACAGGTTTACCTAAGTCCGAAGGAAAGAGTGTCATCATGGTGATAGTTGATAGACTTACCAAGCATGCACACTTTTGTGCATTATCTCATCCATTTAAAGCAAGTACAGTTGCTACTACATTTATGGACACAATTCAAAAGCTACATGGAAACCCAAGGGTTATTGTGAGCGATACAGATCCCATTTTTACTGGAAATTTTTGGATAGAATTATTTTCTTGTTTGGGTACTCAATTAGCTCATAGCTCATCTTATCATCCTCAATCTGATGGTCAAACCGAGATAGTAAATAAATGTTTGGAAGGATATCTTCGTTGTTTTGTATCTGATAAACAAACACAATGGGTCAAGTGGTTACCTCTTGCCGAATGGTGGTATAACACTTCCTTCCATATTGCAGCAAAAATGACCCCATTTATGGCACTTTATGGATATCATCCACCATCCATCACATCATCTTTAAGGAAAATTCGAAGGTTCAAGCAGTGGAAGATCACATCGAGCATCAGCAAGAAGTTCTCCAACTCTTAAAGGATAACCTGAATTTGGCACAAAATCGAATGAAACAACAAGAAGATCAACATCGTAGCGAGAGAAGTTTTGATGTAGGAGATTGGGTATTTTTACGGCTACAACCATACAAACAAATGTCCCTCAAGCAAGCAAAGAAGGATAATAAATTATCGCCAAAGTACTATGGTCCTTACAAGGTGTTGCAAAAGATCGGTACTATGGCATACAAATTGGAGCTTCCTGCTTCTTCGCGAGTACATCCAGTTTTCCATGTTTCATGCTTAAAGAAGGTTATAGGTGAAAATCTTCCAGTTCAAACAGTATTGCCAGAACTTGATGGGGAAGGTAAAATCATATTGGAACCTGAAGCAGTCATGGAAAAAAGAACTCGACAACTACGGAATCGATCAATTTCAGAGTATCTCATCAAGTGGAAGAACTTACCCACCGAAGATTCTACATGGGAGGATGAGAATTTTATACAGAAGCACCCAGAGCTACTCAAGTGTTGAGGACAACACTTTTTTTGAAGGAGAGGGGCATGTTAGGTCCCTATATCACTAGTATAGCCCCTTATTATTGTTAGTGTAAACCCCTTATTGTTATTATTGTACCCTTGTAACTCCCATTTTGTTATTATTGTGCCCTTAAATTATTATTGTTAGGTCGGCTAGGATTACATTGTGGCCCACTAGGATTACATTATGGCCCCATGGACTCCTATATATAGAAAGGAGGTTTTGTGAATTGTATCATCTACGAATTGTTCATTTATGTAATGTATTGGAGGTTGCCCCCTCGAAGTGGCTCATTTCTAAGGCGTTTACATCTCTTTTCTTCTATTTTTGGAGCTGGTTACACAACAAGAAAATTCTATCTTTAGATGAGTTTCTATTTTTGGAAGATGGGCGAAGTCTATTTGTAGATCGAAATATAAAAATAGAATGCATGTCGATTATTATTAGCCCTTAATAATAATCAGACAATAGATAATAACTTATTCTCTTGGAGCACTTGATTTCAGTGAACAGATATGACACATTAGTGAGTTGAAGGAATTACACAATTCCTAGGTTGGTTGGTGACTCATGCATGATGGATTTCATTATAACTGATTGTGGTAGAGTTGTAACAGAGTTGGAAGAGTAGTTATGGGAGTTGTTATTTAGTTTAACTCAGTTAAGTGAGTTAAAATTAGTTTTTCTATTTGTAACTAAAGATACACTAGTGAAAGTTGAGTGAAATAATTAGTTAATTAATTCACAAGTAGTGTCTTACTTGCAACTGAAGAAATACAACAGTTAACTACTTGCATGTCAGCTCCAGTGGAGACCTAGTGGAGAGATAGGTGAAAGGCTGTGTTTGACTATCAGTTGTGACTATAGCAGTGCATTCAATGAATCTACACACACATTGGAGTTTCCAATGAGGATTGCATAGTCAAGGCAAGGCAAGATAGAATTCGTTCAGGGATCTTCTTTAGTAGGGATTGCGCAGTGGAGGCAAGCTATCAGGAGGTAAGAAATTGGTGCATAGATATGCAAATTTCTACATGACAGTGTGAAACGATTGTATATTATACTGAGAGCTATATGAGCTGATATTTGTATGATATTGTTTCATGCTTCCATGATATACATAATATATGATAGTTGGGGTTTTTAGCTTTAAGCTTTCCCGGTAAAACATCTTGTTATGTGCGCTTGATTTTTCTTCATGTGTTTTGCAATTGGCAATTTAATTTCCCCAAATAATTGAGTAGAAGGATTCTGTATTTAACAGTGGATTTAATTGTTAGATCAGGTGAGTCCGGTAATATACATCCACATGTATTAAATTTCTACATATAAAAAATATTAAAAGCATGTGGGATAACATTTGCAAAGTTGTTTATAGAATTGAAAGAAACACACCTAGGACAAAATTTATAATGCTATAGTGTGTGTTTGGAAGACATTGGCATTTCCTTGGGAAATTATGATTAAGATTGTTGTCTCTATGAATATGAAGTCTCTTGGTTCATTTGGACAGTGCTGTATGAATATATAAAGATTCATAACTCATTTTGACAGTATTCATAAGTCATTCTGATAGTGATGTATGTGATTTTAGTAAACAAACTTATTTTGTTTGGATAAATATTTGGTTGCATCATATTGTGTGCAGACTCTAATTTTTCGTTGATATTTTCATATATGGATGTTATTTTAGTAAATCAACTTCTTTTGTTTGGAAAAATATTTAGTTGCATCATATTATGTGCAGACTTTGATATTTTGTTGATTTATATTTCTTTAAAGAATTATAGAACTTGTTTTTATCAACTATGGAGATTTAGCAAAGATAAATAATCATACTAGGTTTAAACATACTGAAGTAGTAGACCTAAAAATGATAAATAATCATAACAGGCTTAAACAATTGAAGTCGCGGACATAACAAAGAGACATCATCATGTAGATATTAAGATGAGGTGGAAACTCAATAGGCACTAGATCACCTATACTGTTTAGATGAGGTGGAAACATCCACCTCAATAGGCACTAGATCACGTAGATGGTTTAGAGGAGTTGGTCCCTTGCCATGAATGATGAGAGCCTCAATCCTAGCCAATAGGCAATAGGTAATAGATCACCAAGATGTTTTAGAGTAGCTAGTCCCTTGTCATGAATGATTACAACATCAATCCTAGCCAATTGTTTATCATAACTTTTAACTCCACCCTTTCATATTTTGCATCGTTTCTATAAAAAAAATTCTACCCTGAAAATCCAACATATGTATGCATTGATTCCCATACCCCTTAAACTAAATTGCCAGCATTCAACACCCAATCAACCATTTTTACAATAAATTAAGAATTGAAGTGACAATCACACTTAGTAATGATTTCTTCCTCACCTTGACATAATTATTGGTGAATTTCAAGTGAAATTTGCATGCAAAAGAGTCAAGTAGAGCATTAAGGTTTGGCCTCTTCCATGAAAGCTTCCATTAGGGTCACACCCACTAGCACCTCTTTGCGGCCTGACTTTCTAATGATGCGTGAAAATTAACCAATTTCTAGAGACTGGGACCAACATGGACTTAAACTACAAACATAAGCACAAATAAAAACTAGAATACCCACAATATCCTGCACACTACATCTATTCGATGTTTGAAATTGTTGCAAGACACCAAGACATACAACGTTGGTGGCTGTGTGCTTTGAAATTGTTCCAGAAGACCCATGACCCCTCCACACACTATAGCCAACAACCATTTGAAAGTGTGCTAAGAAACCATAATTTACAATGTGGGTCATTGTGTGCTCTAAAATTGTTCTAGGAGACCCATGATACCTCCACACAATAGCCAACCCCCTCGTCAAAACTGTTCCAGGACAATATAATTTACACTATTGGCTAGTGCATGCTCTAAACCATACCTCTGGACCAGAGGAATAAATGGCAAGAACTTGAGTTTAAATAGGCATATGGACATATATACCAATAGCCCTAGACCATCAATAACAAAAACACGCCAAGAAAATCATGTTGCACCAAGAAGACCCACCCATATATGAAAAACATAACAACCCAAACAATAGCAGAGAAATGTAGAGTAGACCCACTCATAGATGAAAAACATAACAACCAAAACAATAATGGATAAATGCAGAGTAGACCCACAAATTTATGAAAATCATAACAACCAATATGATAACAGATAAATGTAGAGTATACATGGTACCCAACGTTATAATTATAGTGAAAATGACAATCTCGCTGATGTGATACTAAGAAATTTGGGGAAAAAATGCTAGCACATCAAAGACGAACTAGGGAACTCAAGGACCAAATAGATGGTGGATAATTGTCAGCCTTATTTGGTCCTTTAAGGTGGTCAACCTTATGAGAAATTTGGGGGAAATTTCTAACACATCAAAGCTGAACTAGTGAACTCGTTGTACCCAATACCGCCTTTAGCATCCATTGAGTTACTTGAACACCCAGTTGAATAAGGGTTTTGTTGGAACAAGGTTCCCTAAGTTGCGTTTTTGATATAATTTTGTAGTAAATGGTCTTGCGTAGGGGTTTTGGGGTGAGTCAAAGCCCCCAATGTTTTGTAATGGGTCAAAGGGTAGACTTTGAGTCTGAAAACCATGGTTTGCGGACCATAGGATAGTAAAGGATGTGCTGATATAAATAGATAGATATTTGGGTCTAGTAAAGTAAGAAGGAAGATTGATGCTACGTACAAACTGTTGAGATCTGTCTTGGGTTGTTTTGGGTAAGGAATCATGCTGGTTGTGTGCATGGAGATCCTCAGTCCTGCTGTGTGCGAACCTTGTTGGCTATGTGCGCGAGCTGTGTCTTGGGCTGTAATTGGGTTTTTGGATACTAATGCATAATCTATTTGAAGTATCTTGTGATATCTAGACTAATCGTGTTTATTAATGAAGTGCATCTATGTTATTGATTTAAGCTGCGAATGTATCTGTGATCTATGAATTAGCTATGATTATAATGTTCTGCGATGTTAATTGTTGATGTGCATGTGGATGTGAATGTATTGATCAGATCTGTTAATGATAGTAGCTTTGTTATGATTACATGCTGATTATACTGCTAAAATCCTGATAATAAATTCATCCTATGCGAACCTAGTAGTTCAATGAAGGTATTCCTTAATTACTTACTCTCTCCTAGGATGCGGAAACCTGGTTCCACACCTTCCCATACTAGTTCGGGTGAGACCTTGGCCTGCGAAAGTAGGTCATTTCCGAATGGGCCAGTAGTATAGGGGATTGTTGAAAAACCTTGACCTTCGAACCTGGGGTCAAGACTCCTGAAGCCAACAAATGGTTTCATTGTCGGGACTGAGAGCATTCTGAGAGAGAGATTGGGTAATGCCATGAGGCCGTTGGAGATCTGAGAAATTGGAGCTCGAAGACTGGTTTGAAAGATAGATTCAGGAATTTTCTGTAAAAGAGAATCACATCACAAAGCTAATAGCCGAGAAGTGGAAAAAAAAAAAACATTTTCAATGAAGTATATGAAATTTTCTTTGTAACTTTTGCACACAAGTTCCAGCAGTGGTTAGAAAGGCTCGTATAATTCTAAACGTGTTGGAAAGACGATCATATTACGCAGTGGTCTCCGGAATTAATTCAACAGTTGGAGAAGACTGACAACACAATCACCCATATGGTAGATCATTGGGTGGATAACGTGCTAGGAGGGTTTGTAACAGAGTTCGAAGTCGATCATTTCGTATCCTACTCTGAGACAGAGCGAAGGTTCTTCAAAGGATTCTGGGGTAAGTTCTTGCAAAAATTGACATTGCTAATTAAAATATTATTGTGTGGAAAAGGCATTCTGTGAAGCCACACTGAATGAACGACCTCTGATCAGAGCGAGAGTACAACACGAAGTGGTAAGTACTACCGAACCAACCGAGAAGGGGATATATCCTTCTATAGCCCATTAAGGGAGATGGTTACACAAGCAGACAGTAGTCCTCCGGCTACACCACCTTCGAGTAAGCATAAGGGCAAGAACTCCCCCACACCTTCGCCACCATTGGAAGAAGATATGACCGCATACATGAACCTACCCACCTTCAAGGATGTAGGAGATGAAGATATGGAACGATTTTGGTTCATAGCGGAATTAGTATGGACTACGTAGAATGTGGCTAGCAATGATATAAAAAGGGTGCAACTATCCCTTGGCTTTGAAGGAAGGGTCCTGCATTGGTACATGGGGTACGTAGGCCAGCATGCGGATCCATCTATTCAAGAGATTAAAATGCTTTAAAAAAATAGTTCTGGAAGCCTAAATCCTACTCTCAGCTGGAGGTTGACTTAAAAGACTTTAGAAAAGGACCTACTGAGTCGGTATGGGAGGATGATCAATGGCTGAAGAAGGTTATTAGGGATGGGGAATTTCAGTATGATGATAGACAACACAAGGAATGGTTCATCGCCATGCTATAACCTCACCTGCGCAGACCTATGGGTCAACAAGTGATTGAGACGCAAGAGAAAGCCTTGGAGATTGCTATGAAGCTAGAAGCTGTGCCAAGAGACGATGCCCAGTTTGGGTTACATCCGATCCAGGGACATCTGGAGGCAATGCACCTCGAAATCTAGAATCTGCAGAAAGAGCGAGGAAAAGAGGCTAGCCCAAATGTATGGTGCATAAGATGCAGGGTGTCCGGTCACAACAAGGATCAGTGTCCTCTGCTGGTGGACTACATGCAGGCTGGGGGGGCCCAACCCATTGCGTCCTAAAGAGGCTGCGGGACCAAGCGGTCCGACATTATGGTGCGCTGACTGCCCGTAGCTGGACTACATGATACAAACCACTGCCCCTGTCTTGGTGCTTATGTTCCATAATTGAAGAAACAATGGTTCCACTTCTGTTCATTTGTGGGACATGATGAACATAAATATCAGACATATGACCTAATGATAGACCGAGGAAACCTATACAGGGTACAAGATGACCCTTATTCACCACTATCTCCCTCAAGTAGAGGAGGCTTCCCAGGCAGAGGCAGGGGAGGGGGAAGGGGTGGAGGCGCAGGTCGAGGAAGAGGGAAATTGATCTGTTACAACTATGGAGAAATAAGGCACTTTGCAAGGGACTGTATGAACCCTGCACAACAATCTTGCCGATATTGTAGACAATTGGATCATGTGATCAAAGTTTTCCCAGTACTAATAGAAAAAATGCAGGAAAAACAACATACACAAAAAAAAAATGTGCAAAGGGTTAAGGCGGAACCGCGTGATGAGGAACCAAGTATTAATGTCATAACATGCAGCGGCATGGCTACTGGAGGAGATGAGGAGAAAGTTGCGGCCGAACCCCTTATCTAGAAAGATGCTATCAAACACGAAAGCTTGGACCTACAGAAGGAGAAAGAAACCTTCATTGAAGCTCATAAAGACTTTACCGAGGATGAGGCATCTACTTCCAAGGCTCCAACAAACCTAGGAGTGGAAAACGATGTTAAACCATTCCTACAAGCATGTATGAAGAGGCTACACAACCAGAAGGAAGTAGAAAATATTCAATCACTAATAGATAGTTGCGTAAAAAGAACTGACCCTCCCATAGATGTTAAAGATGTTCACAAACTGTACAAGCATAAGAAACACACTGGGCGGGAAATGCAGCTAACAACGTAGATCCACGACTATGAAATGGATCAAGTAATCCTGGATTTGGGATATGATGCGAACGTCCTTCCCAAGCAGACATGGAAGAAGATGGGAGAACCTAAGCTCGAATGGTCTACTATACAGCTACGCATGACTAACCAACAAAAGATCATACTATTGGGGAGACTGTCAAATATTATGGTAGATATCGCAGGGTTAAGGTACACATAGATTTTGAAGTAATTAAGATTGTGGAGGATGAAGACCCTTATCCTGCACTCCTAGGACTAGATTGGGTGATAGAAATTGGAGGCATTATCAACTTGAAGAAAATAAGCATGGTTTTTGAGAATGAGGGTACAATAGTGATAGTCCCTCTAGACCATGCGGAAGGAGAGCTGTATACAGAGCATGTGCGCGAAGAAGACAACATATATTATATTTATAAACTCACCACCCAAGACAAGGATTGGATTAATCCTATAGCTGATGGTGTGCTTTGCTGGGTGAAAGACAGTGAATGCCTCTCTGAGTCCAATGGGGAGATTGAAAATTGGCAGAATCGGTTACATGATGTATCTGTGCTACGGTTTCTGAGGATCACAAAGAGTTTTTGATGTATCTCCTTAGAGGTAAGAGAGTTTCCTTATTTTGATGGGTCTGGTAGTATTAAGGATTTTTTGAGAACGTTTGAAATAGAAGTCCCAAGGGAGTGAAGAATGTGGATGCCTAACCGAGCCATGCGCGCAACCCCTGTACGGTGGTGGGAAAATCATAAGGGGGTGTTCCAGGATTGGGAGGAATGTCGCGAGAGATGATCCTACAGTTCGAACCATACGCATGGAGACTTTCCTTGGCCAAGGAGACCTGCCCAAGTACATGACCGCATGAATGGAGGTATGGTGTGAAAGGACTGGGAATGAATGGGTCCACCTATTTATTCATGCCTTGGGGCCAATTCCCACTGCATGGTATCTAGATGTAGAACTACATCAGTGTAATCACCACTGGGAGACCATGACGAATGATTTTTTGGGGACGTTCGGGTTGATAAGTGGCACTGAGGCATTAGACGAGGCCCTACAAGATATAGATGCCCTAGTATTTGATGAATCACGCCCTCGTGTGGAGTATGGGGCACTAGCTTGTGATACATAGATGTAGGATATAGTTAACTGCCGCAATCTATCAATGGAGGAATGTGATGAAGACCCGTGAAATGTCACTATCCTGGAATCAGAGGGAGAACGTGCAGTCGTTGGCCCCCCATTACAGATCGTCGATGTGACCAAGCCTCCTAAGCTAAGTGAAGTCAACATTGGAACGAAAGAACAACCTAAGCTAGCTAAAATTGGGGACTATTGGGATGATGATACTGTTGGGAAAGTTGCAGAGCTTCTCATAGAGTACCAGGACCTATTTCCTACAAAATTCTTAGAACTCAAGGGTATTATGGGGGACCTAGGGGTAATGCGCATCACTTTAAAACCAGATGCGCACCTTGTCAAGCAGCGACCTTACCGATTGAACCCCAAGTATAAGAAGAAAGTCAGGGAAGAAATTGAAGAAATGATAGCTGCAGGTATCATCGAACCAGTAGAATAGTCAGATTGGGTAAGCCCTATGGTGGTCGAGGAGAAAAATACTAAACGAGAAATAAGAATCTATGTTGACCTGTGCAAATTGAACGATGCATGCGTTCATGATCCCTTCCCTACGCCATTCTCTGACAAAATTATCAATAGTGTGGGAGGCAGGAAGCGTACTCGTTCACTGACATATTCTTAGGCTACCATCAGATTAGGATCACACCTGAAGATCATAGCAAAACTACCTTCACCACTGAATGGGGATCCTTCCAGTACACCGTCACGCCGTTTGGGCTCAAGGATGCCCCTACCATATTTTTGCGGGTGGTGGTCACAGTATTCAAGGAATTCATCCACAAGTTCTTGGACATATATTTTGATGATTGGACATTATTTGGTTTGGTAAAGAATCATGTCTCAAACCTACGCATGATGTTGGACGCCTATAGAAAGCACCAGATTTCCCTGAATATTAAGAAGTGCATATTTTGCGTACCCTTCGGGATCTTTTTAGGCCACATAGACTGTTGGTAGGGACTAATGGTGGAGCCTGCCAAGGTAGCAGTTATTATCAACTTGGCAGTCCCTAAAATTGAGAAATAGTTGCGCTCTATCCTTGGGCACATGGGCTACTACAGGAAGTTCATTCAAGGGTACACACTAATCACGATGCCCATGGAGAAGCTGCTAAAGAAGGGCATTTCATTTTTTTGGGATGCGGATTGTCAGAAAAGTTTTGATCTACTTAAGGAAAATATGGTCTCTGCACCTATCCTCATATTTCCTGACTGGGAAAAGGTTTTCCATGTCCATGTTGATGCTTCAAGGATCGCCCTGGGAGTTGTCCTTATGCAGCTTGGGGAAGGGGACATTGACCACCCGATTGCATTTTCTAGTAGAAAACTCTCTAGTGCGGAGCGTAACTACTCCACTACTGAGCGCAAAGGGCTGGCCATGGTATATGCCTTGCAGAAATACCAACATTATCTATTAGTAGGGCACTTCAATATGTTCACAAATCAGTCAGCTTTGAAGTACCTAGTGAATAAGCCTATGTTGGGGGGGAAGATTTTCCGATGGCTACTGCTATTTCAAGAATATGATTTTGAGATCATCCTGAATCCGGGTAAACTGAATGTTGGGCCAGATCATTTTTCCCGAATCGAGAGTGGTGAAGAACCGACCAACCTAGAACAAGGATTTACCAATGCGAAACTATTTGCTATTAAGGTGGTTGATGCGCACTTCCCCAATATCATTCAGTTCTTAGCTATGGGGGTGGCGCCTGTAGAATATCAGGTACAATAGAGAAAAGAGATGATGACCCGTGCAACAATATTTACCATCATAGCGGGTCACTTGTATAAGTTGGGAGTTGATGAGGTAGTGCGAAGATACATTCTAGAGCATGAAATGCAAGCCATCTTAGCAGAATCCCATGGAGGTGTAGCAGGAGGTCACTACGCAGGGAAAGCGACAGCGCAGAAGATCTTGAGAGCTGGGCTATGGTGGCCCACACTACATAATGACTCTCATGGCTATTGCAAAGCTTGTGACACATGCCAAAGGACAGGAATACTGTCGTGTAGGGACGAAATGCCCTTGCAACCACAGATTTCCATGCAAGAATTTCACAAATGAGCCATAGAATTCGTTGGGCCCATCAACACACTAGGGAAGAAGACAGGTGCCCGCTACATCATCACTACAACTAATTATGTAACCAGATGGGCTGAGGCGAAGGCTGTGAAGGATTGTACTGCAGACACTGATGCACCCTTCATTTTCGAATATATCCTAACCAAGCTTGGTTGTCCGAAGATCTTGATGAGAAATAGAGGTACACATTTTATTAATGAAACAATACAGCCTTTGGCTGAAGAATTTTGGATCCACCACACAAAAATTACTCCATATCACCCGTAGGCAAACAAAACTATGGAAGCTTTTAATAAAATTCTAGAAGAGGTGCTGAACAAGATCTGCAATGTTGAGCGAAGCGATTGGGACGTGTGCATCCCGTCGATCCTTTGGGCCTATCGAACCACCTGCAAGAAATTGACTGGTAAAACAATGTTTTGGATGGTTTTATGGAAAGGAGGCTATTATGCCCATGGAACATATTGTTCCTAGCCTACGAATTGCAGCCTTTACCAACATGCCAGAGCCTGATATCATCGAGGAGCATTTAGTGCGGTTCGTTGCCTTGGAGGAAGATCGATTCATTGCTAACTTTCATCAAAAAGTTCAGAAGGCCCAGGAAAAATCATGGCATGATCAACATATTCGGAAAAAGATCTTTTTGGAGGGAGAATTGGTCCTGCTATACGATATCCAGTTTGCGAATCACCCAGGAAAGTTTCGTCAGCACTGGCTATGTCCCTATATGGTAAAGGAAATCACTGACGGAGGAGCTATCCGGTTAGCCACACTGCGTGGTGACATTATACTAGGATATTTTAATGGCAGCCGACTCAAACCGTACAAGATCAAATGACTATATGGCCAGCGTAGCTGTATTGGGTGGCGTACGCGCAGGCAGGAGGAAAAATGCAGGCAAGCCCTTTATACACGCAACAGTCGCTTGCAGTACTGGAAGCCCGGGAAGGTGTGCTGGGAGCGCAGGGGTCAATCGCAGGTCTAGAAGCCCGAGGAGGTGTGCTGGGAGCGCAGGGGTAATACACATCTACAAAAACTAGTCGTTGGAACAGTAAAACTGGGTAAAACTAAAATATTATTGGTGAAAGGAGTGGGAAGTTGGAAATTAATGAGGCAATTTCAGAAGATTTTTTACCGTTTTCTTGATGGTAAGTTTCATATAAGCTTCACTCAACCGTTGGTCACTATCCAAAGTTATAAAAGAAGGATGGTAGATCTGAAGTGGGTTCCATGCATTCTGAAAATCTTGTGCTTTGAAAATTTCTGTAACTCTTGTGCTCTATTAATGTCTAAGAGGGTTACCCCCTCTGATAGTAGGAATCCTGAATTTGTCTTCTGATCAAGAATGACCGTGACCAATACAACTGAATCATCGCAGACCATGGCCTCCACTGATGAAGTATTGGAGGTCACTCCTGAAGTTGAAGAGATTGTGTCCACACCAACCAAGGAGAAGCAGGTGGAGAAAAAGAAGGGAAAGGGGAAATTCTAGTAGCAAGGGCAGGGGAGGGATGCGAAATGGGCTGGAGGGAAGCCACACACCTCCCCTTAGAATGTGAAATCCCCCCGAACGGAGCCCTAGGCACGCTCACATAACCCGATGAAGCAACCTCTGTCTGCTCAGGAAGAGGCCCAAATTGCTGGACCAATCACTTGGCTTCCACCCTATGTTCAGGCTCATCAGCCCTTAGTACACATGCCTAAGAACCTTGAAGGTATGCATGCCTATCTGCAAATGCCACTGATTCAGGGTGATGTTCCCATAATTGGAGAAGCGCATGGAAAGCTCACCTCAATTAAGTTTGACAACCACGACCTAGTGAACCTGGAGGCCTTCCTAGAATTGGCACTTGAGTTGTACCTTGAAATAATAATGGAAGATGACGTGCTATGGGTCATCCCAATGTCGTAGGCATGCGGTCTAGCAAAATCAGGTTTACTAAACTTGTTGCGAATGCCTCATTTTGGCTGATACAATATAACTGACCGAATTGCGCAACAACTGCTAGCCCTGATCCATGATGACATCTTATTGATCGAGGACCGCACTCCCATTAATGCTGCCCTCATTCACTGTATTACTGGTCTCCCCATGGAAGGGTCGAATCCCATGAAGCGTGTCGGCAAGAATTATGAGCAACAAATCACCGGTAAGGTGCAAGACAACTACCATGTTGAGTGAAATACTAGGGGGTTCATAATCAACACCATTAGCAACCCTAGAGCACGCATGGGTACCTTGTTGCTGGCATGTAAAATGATGTGCAAGTACCAGGTTGTGACCGTCCCTACTTATGTAATTAAGTTGGATGGCCTCTGTGAAAAAGGGGTCTACTTCAATTGGTCCCAGTTCATTTGTAACGAATTTTTGGAGAACATGTGCAAGGCCCGGGACCATGGAAGGGCATTTTCCTACTCCTGGCTGCTGCTCCTAATCATGCTAGTCACATAGGAAGCCCCTGAAGACTTGGTCCTCCCTGAGCTTGAGCAAGACTTGTGTGAGGGGGCGCGATACATGAATTTGTGGGATTCGAAGTATGAGCTGTGCATTGAGGATAACAATCTTTTGGGTCCTATTTTAGAGTGGGATCGCAGCAGAAATCCACTCCCAACCACGCTTGTCACTGGGGATATACGACAAGTACAAGAGCATTGAAGCATTCTAGGTCATGATGCATAATGTGCAGATCCGGGGCCGTAAGGATCCGACATGGGTATCACTTCCTTACATGGTCGCTGATGAGGAAATCAACTGACTCATTGCCACTTGGCCACCACACTAGATATTGGGATTCAAATTAGGTACATTTAATGTTACAGGTACAAGCACTGCCCCGAAGACCATCCCACCTGATACCACCAAAAAGGCAGAAGGACATGGAAAGGATGCCGAGAAGAGTGTGGAGCTGGAATTGCAGAAGGACTCGTAGCAGGACATGGACACAAAGGGTCTGGATGCGCAGGGCATTGATTCCCTGAGTGGTATGAAACGGACCGCCAACCCTCTCAAAGGCCAGAAAAAGAAATGTCGGGCTACAATTCCCAGTAGGGAGACTAAAGTTACTTTGATGGAGGAAGACCTAGAGAAAATCATTGATGCAGTCACCCTCGCCTCAGAAGACAGATGGCTTGCTTTGGAGGAACAACAGAAGGCCACAGTAACTGCACTACAGTTTGATCTCCAAGCACTATATCTCAAGACCAATACCCTACAGACAAGCATGATTCTGATGTGGCCTCCCCCAGCAATCAGTAGTGAACTAATCATCACGACTAACAACCACCTCTTCTCCCTTCCAGGCGCAACACTCACCCTGAGCTTGCCTGCCTTATGTATGCAAGTCCAGGCCTGTGCAGAGGTACAATTGGATTTGGTTCAGCTTCCACACGAACCGCTGTAGGTGCTCCATACATATCTCTTTGAGGAGATCTAGCACAAAGACCGTCGGGTGCATCAACAGCTTAGTACGACTTAGTAGTCAATCGTTGAAAAAACTACCGAGGTGTCCCAAGCGCAGGCTGAATGCACCCTTGCCACCATGCAGCAGACCGAGTTGGGATGTCTAATCAGTAGGCTATGCATAGATGTGAATGAATATATCCCAACCTTTTCCACCACCTAGGCCAAGATTGAAGGACTCATTGCAGCCTTGAAGGCTTCTAGGACCGAGATTCAGAATGTAAAGACTGAGATGGAGCAGCAGATTACTACGTTGTAGGAAAAATTTCAACTGGAAACTTCGCCTGAGGTATGAGCCTAGTGAGCCGCACTTGTCATAGAAGCCACTAATTCCATTACATCTCAGATAGCTTAGGGCACAGAATGGCTAGAGAAAACTATGTAACTGTGGTCTAAGGTACAGTGCGATCCTCTCTTGTGCAAATTTGCTCAAGAGCCGCGCCAGAAGGAACAAGAATTTGAACAGCTGGAGGTGACTATGCCCACTCTGATCCCTGCTCAACGTCTGGCATGTCTGTGAGCCATCCATGCGCTCATATATGACTTAGAAGAGCTACGCCACAAAAATAAGGTTATGAGTGATCACCTCAATTCGTGGGTCGATGAAGTGCTCAAGCTATCTCAGGAAGTGGATGTTGCAGTCAAACAACTGAACCAGATGTTGGAAAGTGTCATTGCTCCTACCAAAGGTCCAACTTCACAGAAGTTGGTGGATATTGCACATAATGTTGCCACGCAGAGCGAGGGAGTGCTGCCCCCTTTGGTTGATGCAATCAATTTGCTTCAGGCGAAGATGAAAACCCCACGGTCGTTGTGACTCAAGACGAGTCACAAGATTGTGTTGGGGGCCTGTTGGAACGAGGTTCCCTAAGCTGGGTTTTCGATATAATTTTGTAGTAATTGGTCTTGTGTAGGGGTTTTGGGGTGGGTCAAAGCTCCCAATTTTTTGTAATGGTTCAAAGGGTAGACCTAGAGTCTGCAAACCACGGTTTGTGGACCATAGGATAGCAAAGGCTGCGATGATATAAATAGATAGATAGTTGGGTCTAGTAAAGTAGGAAGGAAGATTGATGCTACGTATGAATTTTTGAGATCTGTCTTGGGTTATTTTGGGTAAGGACTCCTACTGGCTATGTGCACAGAGATCCTTAGTCCTGCTATGTGCGGACCCCGCTGGCTGTGTGCACGGGCTATTTCTTGGGTTGTAATTGGGTTTTTGGATACTAATGAATGTGGAATCTATTTGAAGTATCTTTTGATATCTGGACTAATCATGTTTATTACTAAAGTGCATATGTGTTATTGATTTAAGATGCAAATGTATCTGCGATCTATGAATTAGCTGTGATTATAATGTTTTGTGATGGTAATTGCTGATCCGCACGTGGATGTGAATGTATTGATCATATATGTTAATGCTAGTAGTTTTTTGATAATTACATGCTGATTATACTGCTAAAAACCTGATAATAGATTCATCTTGTGCGAACCTGGTAGTTCAACGATGGTCTGCCTTAATTACGTACTCTATCCCAGGGTGCAGAAACCTGGTTCCAGCACCTTCCCATACTACTTCGGGTGAGACCTTGGTGTGCGAAAGTAGGTCATTGCTGAAAGGGCCAGTAGTATATGGGTTTGTTGGAAAACCTTAACCTCCAAACCTGGGTCAGGACCCTTGAAGCCAACAAGTTTCTTCCATGTCTTTATTTCCCTTTTCAAGGATTTTCCATATTTCCCTTACAACACCCACCAAATTCCATTGTTTTTTTTGGGGTTTCGTCAATGTTGTTAAACTAGTGCAAATTATCTTCTCCTTCATCACTTCTTAGGGCTTGTGATTTAGGGTTTTCATCTTGCCTTAAGACTACCTTGTTTTCCTTGAGGATTTGAAGAGTAGTGGATGCATCCATTGGGTAAAATTTACAGCTAGACCTGAGTTCTTAGAAATGAGGAAAGCTATTACCATCTTGGAAATTTTTGAGGGATGTGGAGTCCAAATTTTGTTTCCATTACAGTGATACAAAGCTCCATTGTCGATGGAACAACTAGATTGTTGAAATTTCTCACCAGATAAAGACTATTCCTACACGGTGCACACAAGCCATGAATTTGTTCAAAATTGGATTTTAGTGACGTGACTTGACAACTATTTCTCAAATCAATGGTGGAAAATAAAATTAGTAGTGATAGTTGCATGGTGCAAAACAAAGTGGTAGACTATTGTAGGCAATGAACAGATTTAAAAAGACACCTTTGATATAGCCAATATATTCGTTGTATATGTCGTCCCTTCCTCAATTTTTGTGATATGGATTCTAACCGATTTAGATTCAAACATATCATACGGGAATTTATCTTCAATCTCCAAAAAATTAGGGGATTTAATGCTTTCCAATTTAAAATTTTGAGGAGAAAGGTCTAGCTTATTCTAATTGTTAGACACTTTTGAATTTTTTCTAGTGATATTTTTATGTCCATTTTGTTAGAAATGTAGTAGCAATTTTTTGTAATGATAAGTTTGAGGGGTTTTCAAAATCATTGAATCTATTTATGCATTCGAAATCACATTTTAAATAGTAAAAATCAGTAATCTCACAAAAAATTCATCACTTGATTCTAGTATTAAAAAATCTCATGGTTAGACTACTCTAAAATGAATTGTTTCAATGTATTAGTGTTCCAATACATTAGAGATTGTTGTTTACCAATAAGTGTGAGTTGTACTCAAGTAGGTGTCATTATCATCCCAACGTGTAATAAATGTTTTTGAATATGCTATTAGGGTTAGTGGGAAAAATGTATTATTTCAAAGTATTAGTGTTCAAATGCATTTTTTGAAAGAGTGTTTACACTATAATGGAAAATAAGTATTGATATGAATGAAATACATATTATTTAAATTATGGGAAAGTCATCATGTGTTGTCATAATGTTGAAGGTTAATAATTGTCTAATGTTTCCTAGTCTAAGACTAAATAAATGAAATGAAGGTCTTTTTTATCATTTTTCACTCCCTTTTTATTAATAGTATGGATTCATAATTTCATGTTAATTTAGAGTATATGATTATCTATTAAGCTGTAGTTTAATTTATAGATGAAATGACCTTGTTCATGACATTTTTTTGGTTAATTTTAATTAAAATTTAGCAAAGATTTTTAAAACATTGAGTTTAATTTTCTTAATATATAGAATAGAGCCCCGATTGTCACCCTCCCCGAGTTAGAGTCATGTGCGACTGAATGGTGGATTATGCACCTTGGTGCGATGGTCGCCCACCTTGGGTATGTGCGATGACGATGTGTGAATGACGCGCCCATAACAGTCGAGTGAGTTGTGGGGAGCGCATGTGTGTCGTGTGTTTTGGTGAATGCGACGAGAGATGCCAGGCGGGTGTGTGTCCATAGCGAGCAGACGTTTTGAGGGCGTCGGGAAGAGTCATGTTGGAGAAAATGTGTGGTTGAGTGCATCAGTGGACTTGGAAATTCGAAAGTTGAGCACAACAAGTGTTGGTGGTCGAGCCGACCTAGGCGATCCGAGTGACTTGAGTGACCCACGGGTTAGACACTTATGCGATGGACAAGCATGTGCGGATAAGTTTATACCATGGAGTTGGTAGATTTTTATTATCGCACGCCGACATGTTGTGAGTGACTAGGCCGACCGTCACTTGGGCAAAGGCTCGCGACCTTTGGCTGAATGAGACCATAGCCATAGCGTATATATTGGTGGTGTGAAGAGTTCATAAAGGCATCATCGGATCATTTACAAGTTCGGAGTTCAAGTTCAGACGTCATAGTGCAAGGTTGAATGGAGAATAGGTTGAGCGAGTTTATGAGCCTGCAGGGCAGGCGGATAGATGGTCGAATGGAGCATTGGGCAGAGGTGCATGCAGATAGTGACCCTGCTGTACGAGCGCATTCAGAACAGTGTGAAGGTGAGATGAGCGAAGAACGTGCATGAGACTGTGGTTGGAGTCAACTAACTCGTCAGGCAAGCGTAGCATGTACAGGAATTAGGGGAGAAACATGTGCGGAGCGTGACTTGGTTGACCCGAGTTTCACGACAACAGGTCAGGTTGGGCAGAACACGTGACCTTGGTGACCCAGGATGCACAAATTTTTGGTAGAAGTTCATTTTTGGATTTTGGAGGTAAATTTGGGGTTTTCAACATATTGGAGTGTTGTTGGGAAAACTTGGGTAATTATTGTAAAATTGTACATTATTGAACTATTAATATTATTGGGTAGACTTTTTGGGATTTTCCCCTCCCAAGTTTGTATGGGCATACTTATGTGATGTTATATAATGTCTAATTGTTTAAATATTGAATATTGAAGATTAATGTTATTCTGCTGCATTATTAAAGAACACTTGATTGGAAAATTGGGTAAGTGTTGGAATTAGGCATAGTCTATGCACTTGAGTATTGCTAAAAAGAAAAAGTGTAGTAGTGTCGCATTAGCTATACGTGGTTGAAAGAGTACCACAAGTATAGGGTCATGAGAGATGGTATCAGAGATTGATTCAGGGTGAGTCAAATTGTGTTAATTATTCAGGAAGAAGGAATACATTTGCAGGGTTGCAGTTTGTATTGAAGCTTGGACATTGTTATAGCATCATTTTTCACCCTCAGGTGATTCATGATTGTCTCTTTGGTCTTGGGCACCCATTCCCACAAACTTGAACAAAATTCATAAAAAAAAGTGTTAAAAATCCCATACGTGGGTATGCCCAGACTTTTCCGCGTGTATACGCGAGTCCATACACACTTTTCCGCATATTCCATTAAAATCATTAAAAAATATATAAAAATTCCCTATTTTCGGGTTGGGTTGATGGTTACTCCAGTAGTTCAACCACCCCAGCACGTGGCCAACTGTTTCCAACTGATTGAAACTACCTTGAGGGAGTATAAAAGCCCCTCATGTGCATGGCCTAAGGGAGAGAGAAATTTATAGACATTATACTCTGTTGGAATCCCAATTCAAGTCTGATTTCCCGTGCCTCCTGCACTTTCCCAGATTTTTACAGGAAACCCTTGTTTCCTGGAGATGTTCATCCATTTATATGTCATATCATGTGCAGAAGTCTTGAAAGTATCTTAACGAGGCAAGGGTGGGACAGATCTGGACGACAGTCTGTTCGAAGATCGTGGAAGGATTCAGGTGATCTCTCCACTTTTTACTACTGTACATGCTGTTCGTAATAAAGAAGAACCATCTTGTTCCTGAATTCACGTGTTAATATCTGCTTGCGTATGTGAAAAGATTATTATTTAAGCATTTATTATTGTTTATATGATGTTTCACATGGATTTCACTGACATTTAGGGTAGATATATGTTGTACACCTAGATTTCCGTGCACGTTTCTTCTTGGTTTTCAGGTTGAGGAAGAAGAAGGGTTGCTGGGGGTTTGGACCCCGTGGGATCTAAATCAAACGTAGGATTACGAGTGAGTTCTACTATCGATGATTATCTAGTTTTTAGCATACAAGTGTGGTTGTGTGAGTCCTTCTTGAATAGCATGCCCTGCTCTGTGGAGGTTTTGACCCAACAAACCTCTAGGGAGTTATTTCCCGAAACAGAACTGGCGACTCCACTAGTGATCGCATTCTTGTGATTCTCCTGTTGGGTGGTTTCAGCTGTTTGAAAGGTTTCCAATAGTTTTAACTATTATTTCTAGTCCAGTTAACTTTTTCTCAGTCAGACTGAAGACCTGGTTCTTTATCCAGGCTTGATATTTTTTATTTTTCATTATTTACCTTTATATACAGGAGTTTTTTTTGTACACAGTCACGTATACATGCATTTTTTGTTAAAGGAAGTCGCGTATATGCGGGTTTCCTTTGACACAGTCGCGTATGCATGCCTGTTTCAAAACTGTCAAGTAGCGTATGCCTGGGTAAATTTTGAAATTTTTGATTTCTTGACTTTTTAGTCTTGTCTGCCTGTGGAGACCTGTTCCTGCGGTGTCTTTATAGTCTCTGGATTGTGTTGATAGTGGTTATTCGTCTTTTTCTCTCTTGTATGATTGAAGACTAGCCTATTAGGCAAATCTTGTTTTTTTACTGCTTGCATTTCTGGTTCGAGTACCAAGATCTCTTTCTGGGGATTCTTGGCTGTTCTGCTTAATCAGAATAGAGAGCTTCTGCTCATATACTCTTTCCTCATTTTATGTTTTTCTTTGCACTTGGATTTTTGCCTGCTTCTGGTTGGTTTTCTCGAGTTCATTTGACTAGGTCTTGTTGCAATTTTTGAAGAAGTCTTTCTTAGTTCTTTGAAGTTTTTGATTGCTGCAAGGTTGTACTATTCTTCTGGGCTGAGTTACTGAGTTTCTTGTCTTCTTTTTCTCATATAAATCTTGCTACTAAGTGGAACTATAAGATTTGGAGCATTTTTGAAGTTTTTCTTGAAATTCAGAGTTATTTGGCTTGGTAATTGGATAGTTTTCTTGGTCTCTTAGAGCTCTTCTTTTTTATAAAATTCAAAAGTTCAAAAAAAAATTTGTTTTGTCTTTTGCTTTTGTTTTGCATTTTTGTTTTCATTTCGTTACATCTTTTAAAGCTTTGTTGAGATTTGTTGCCTTTGGTTTTCGACTTGATTTGGGAAGGGAATTGTCATTGGTTTCTTCCTCTTGTGTCAAGCAAATTTTGGTGTCTTTATACTGGGGGTTTCTGATTTTGGGAACTAGTTTATTGGACAATCGAAAAGTGTTAAAACTGAAGGATTCTTTGGAAATTTCTCTTTGCTTTGTTAGATTTTGCATCTTAGAATTTGCGTGCTCTTAGTTATTTGAATTAGGTGCATTTAAGCATTGGTAGTATTTTTCATAGATTTTGCGAGTGTGAGTTTGATATTTGAAAAGAAAAAATATATAGTCTCGTAGAACCTGTGTAGAAATTTATTTTCATCGAAAGGCAATTACTGCATTTGCATGTAGTTTGGTTTTCATTAATTTATTTTCTGTGTCTCAAAACACCACGAGTTTCATTTCCATATCCCATTGACATAATATAACAGCCAATTAAAATAAGCATAATAATTTAAAAACAACTAGCAAGTTTTTATTTAGTGTCATACACCAACTAGCTAGGTTGTAGGGCCTTGGATTAGGTGAGTGGAGAGTTAACTCTCCAAGGCCGCTCAAACTAAAACATAGAAGTTTATTAATTGAGCGAAATCCAACTCCGTTAGGTGGACCGGGAAAGCTCTCCTCCAGAGAGTCAAGCGCAAGGGGAAGTGAAGGCCGAGAAGAGAGATACCCCCTCTCTGATTTGCTGGATCTTGCCTCAATACTGTTCTGCCCGGCTTCTGACACGGATTGGTGCCCATAGTTTCTATTCCTAGGTTCCACTAGGTGACTGCGGGGGGGAATACCCGTGGTACCTGAGGCAGATGTCGTATCACTTCCAGCAGTACTTCTGGGGGGTGCCCTTGTGAAGCTTGGGTACTTGTGCCAGCAAAGGCTGTTGTTAGGAGGTCGGCGTAACTGTTTCTGTTACCTTCGCTAGTAGGCCTGGGCTGTAATTATCCCATAATACTTTCGGGAGGTCCTATTACTCTTATAGGGATGATAAAATAGACATTACTCTTTTGGTTCCCAATAATTCACAAGCATTTCGAGAAACCTGACATTACACTTCATATTTGGCATTTTGAAAAATTCGAGCAATCCACAATTTCGGAGAATATTGAGTGATAATTGGTCCTGCATTACTTCATTGTCAATGGCACTGTGCTCACATTATCTCCATGATATAGTCATCCTGCAAAAATTCAATAATTTGTCCATTAGAATCACGTTTTTTCATTTCGGGTTGCGCATACGCGACTTTCTCTGTACACAGTCGCGTATATACGCGGCTTGGTCACTATAACCTGTGTATGCGCAGAACCGTAATTTAAAATAAATAATTCCACGGTGACATTTACAAATTTTACACTTATGAACTGACAAAATTGATAACAAGGATGGATTAAGAGCTTACCTAACTAATTCGGCGAAGTTTGACGGTCGATTGCTCCTGTTTTGACGAAAGAGGCTTTTTCTCCAGAGCTCTTTTTCTCAATTCAGCAAGTAACAATGAACCAAATATGAGGTAACTTGTGTATTTATGCCAAAAAAGTTGAAAATTTTCGCAAAAATTTGTTACGCCTATTTTTTTCAATCTATCTTAAGCTGCATAACCCGGATGCTTGGAAGTGCCCATATTGGTATATTTTCAGGTACATTTTGATGAAATCGAGATTTTTTCTGATTTTTGATCCATGACTGTTGACCTGTCATGGCAGGTATATGATGTTCACTGGCATATAGGTTAGGGAATCCACTTTCCGTTGCATTTTTCATACTAGCCTTCATTCTGATCACTTGCCATAGGGTCGATCCCATCAGGTCATGAGTATTTCACCCATTTCACTCGCCGATTATTTAATCATGACTTGGTGGTAGAGCCTTCCTTTACATGGGCTTCCTAGTTAGTTCCTCGCTATCACTTGTTGCCCATGCTGTGTTTTATGTAGGCTCGGGAGTCCTCTCTAGTCCCGCCATGACTTATGTGTTGAAGCTTCATTCTTCTTCTTCTTCACTATCATTTTTCTGGCTATTACCCTAGAGGCTCCCTGGTGTTGTTGAGTTGTATTATTGCATTGCATATTGGCTACTTGTTTATCCTAGCCTTTAGCCGGCTTCATTTTGGACTCGATGTTTAAGCCAACTTTTGACCTTGACTATCTATACAAGTTAACCATTGCATGCATTTAGCTATCACGACTTGACACCCTTTTACCCATGGATGGAACATTCCTCTGAGTATCGCTTACCAGTTTCTGCCACCTTGCATTGAGCATAGGATTGTTCCTATCCCAGGAACTAGTGCATCTGTTTTCTAATACTCGTTCTATCCATTGTACTATAGCATTCTTTTATTCTTTTTCAGGCTTATTATATGAAAAAGACAAAAAAATAAAATATAACAAAAAGAGTGGGAACGAGATGTAACTTCATAATTTGATGGCAGTACAGTGTCAGTTTGTCGCCCTTGAACAAAGCACATACACTTATATATTTCCTTCATTTGGGATGGTTTTAGTTTTGACCTAGGTTTAGCCTTTGCCTTGTTTCACTGGTCAGTTCTCCCCCGATTGGTTATCTCTTCCAATCATATGGAGAGTTTTGTTTTTGCCTCCTGCATAACAGACTTATACAGTGTCACTTTTTACTGCCATGGTCATCACGAGTCATGCTTTTGTTCAAGGGAAGTCTAACCAGAGTCGGCCATTCTGCGGTGTCTCTTGACTCATTATTCAGTCGGCCTTCCCGGTCTTGTCAGTATCTTGTTCTATCACATCAGATGTTTTGGTCTTCTGCTCGTGCTAGTTTGAGAAGGTCCCCATTGACTTCTTGCCGGCGGGTTTGTCTCTCATCGACTACGACACATTTCTCTGAGAGTAAACCTAGAGCCGCACCCTGGCCCTATTTCCATCATTGATAGGTGACCTTGTGCTCAGCATTTGATCATCATTATGGGTCTTTGACTGAGTGGTTTCCCCTGTGTTCGACGTCAACATACATTATCACACTTGGGATTCGTGCAGTACCTTGATTTCCATTTGACCCTATCGGTGGATATCTCGCCTCTATGTCAGCTTCCATTATTGGTTGGTTCAAAGGGTTTCTTTCGTGCTTTAGCTTCATCTTGTGCATGTCGGAAACGTACTTCGGTTTGGTTCCGTCACTCTGCTTCGTCCGATTCCTTCCAAATTTTGGCCTGCGGGTTACACTCGTGCTGGACTGATGTGGGATGCCTTAATGCCTTCCTTCCAGTAGATCTTTTCTCATCGACTCCGACTCATTGCTTTGGAAATAAGATCTAGAGTCTTTTTGTCAGTACCTTAGGGTTTGCAATCATCAGTGGCAGACTCTTCGCTATCGACAGTGGGGATTCATCATTGCCTCCTGATTGGTAGATTCTTCCAAGTGTTCGACTTCAACTCATTCATTCACACTTGTTAGATTGTACTGGGGCACCTTGACACTCATTTTCATTATTGGTGGGTTGTCTCGCGTTGGTTAACGGTTTACATTATTGACCGGTAATCCAACTATTTCTCACATGGTCGAATTCAGCTCATTTATTCCCATTGTGTAGAATTGTGCCGTCGAGATCGGTGAAGACCTCGGGTGGCATCAGCATTTTTTGGTTCACTTTTGACAGTCCATTCAGTTTCTTCCAGTGATGCCGTCCACCCTTATATGTTGCAGTGTTAGTACAGCAGCATCTTATATGTTGGCTCCCAAGTTGCGTGATTGTACCATGTGTTCCACCCCTTATGATTTGGTACTGGGAGATTCAGTTACTTTTATGATCAGACATCTAGTTTCAGCATCTTTGATCAGCTTTCTATATGTGATACTTGGACATTGATTCCAACTTGTACTTCCGGGCCATGCTCAGATGATCCATTGTGTACTTTCAGTTCAGTTATACTTGTATACATTTTGGATTCATCATTTACTTTCTATATGCTGTATTTTTGACTGAGCATGGGTATGCCCGCCTCAGCATGAGTTGACTCTCTGTTTTCTTTCATTGGTTTTTGGCAGGCTGAAATCTGGTGTCCCTGCGAAGTTCTTTCTATGTGCATAATACATTTCGGCAATCATGTACCCCTTCTGACCTCATATATTAGGGGGCATCTGTTATAGCATCATTTTTCACCCTCATGTGATTCATGATTGTCTCTTTGGCCTTGGGCACCCATTCCCACAAATTTGAACAAAATTCATAAAAAATAGTGTTAAAAATCCCATACGTGGGTATGCCTAGACTTTTTCGCGTGTACACGCGAGTCCATACACACTTTTCCGCGTATTCCATTAAAATCACTAAAAAATTTATAAAAATTCCCTATTTTCAGGTTGGGTTGATGGTTACTCCAGTAGTTCAACCACCCCAGCACGTGGCCAATTGTTTCCAACTAATTGAAACTACTTTGAGGGAGTATAAAAGCCCCTCATGTGCATGGCCTAAGGAAGAGAGACATTTATAGACATTATACTCTGTTGGAATCCCAATTCAAGTTTGATTTCCCGTGCCTCCTGCACTTTCCCAGATTTTTACAGGAAACCCTTGTTTCCTGGAGATGTTCATCCATTTATATGTCATCTCGTGTGCACAAGTCTTGAAAGTATCTTAGCGAGGCAAGGGTGGGACGGATCCGGACGATGGTCTGTACGAAGATCATGGAAGGATTCAGGTGATCTCTCCACTTTTTACTACTGTACATGCTGTTCGTAATAAAGAAGAACCATCTTGTTCCTGAATTCACGTGTTAATATCTGCTTGCATATGTGAAAAGATTATTATTTAAGCATTTATTATTGTTTATATGATGTTTCACATGGATTTCACTGACATTTAGGGTAGATATATGCTGTACAACTAGATTTCCATGCACGTTTCTTCTTGGTTTTCAGGTTGAGGAAGAAGAAGGGTTGCTGGGGGTTTGGACCCCGCGGGATCTACATCAAACGTAGGATTACGGGTGAGTTCTACTATCGATGATTATCTAGTTTTTAGCATACAAGTGTGGTTGTGTGAGTCCTTCTTGAATAGCATGCCCTGATCTGTGGAGGTTTTGACCCAACAAACCTCTAGGGAGTTATTTCCCGAAACAGACATTGGATTATTTGGTCTCAATGAGACATGGCAGGGGAAAGACATTGGTTAGGGCCAAAGATATAGAACAAGACATGGCAAGTTGGGAATAATTCCAAGGGAGGCTCTTCAAGACCTTACACAGGTTGAGGCGAATGAAAGAAGGGTACCCATGGATTCGCGTTGAACTTGAAGTCTTGGAGGAGAATTTTGAGGTGGAACTTCTTTGACTTGGTTAGGAAATGGAGCAAGATAGAGCTAAAGATTGCAATGAAGAAGAATAAACTAAGACATGTGAATAAGAGGATGTTGTAGGTGTGTCAATGATGAACGAGGAACTTGATGAATAGGTTGAACCAGGATCTTACACATTGCAGAAATTGATGATGGAGGATACTCACTTGGAGAAACCTCATGGAGATATGACTTTTGTTTCATTGGAGATTTTCGAGGATGGACCATATGCAGGTATGAGCAAATGGACAACTTATTTTTCAATGCCATGGGTGTTCTCTCCTTGAATGAATATGATGAAACATTATGCATTGGAGAATTAAGGAGCATTGTTTGTTGTAGAACTTGTTAGGGAAATTTGTGACCTCATGCTAGAAGGTTCAAATTCCTATGAAAAGGGTGGAACTTGATGAGATTTGCGACGGATGGGTCATGCTTAACCATATGTAGAATTGGCTTAGTGCCCGACATGAATCATGGACTGATTGGAGAAAGGGCACACCGGAGTTTACATATGATGATATTTGGGTACAATTCTTCATGGCTAGAACCAAGAGAACATCTTGGCGGACATTTATTGGTGGAGGCAGCAGTGAAGGGAGGACCCATGATGACGTCTAAAGGAATAAATGACCGAGTGCACTTACTTGGATGACTAGAGTTGTATTGAGTCTACTTTGATAGACACACGGACAACCAAAGTCATGGACATCGACATGGGAGCATGGCAGACATTATAAAGGGACATTATGCAGGGACATTGTGCAGGTAAACTTATGGAGATGACAACTATGAGCATCACTGAGGAGTGTCAAAGCGAGATGTTGAGCATGATGGATTTTCTAGTGTTACATGGAAACATTTAATAGATGGATTGATGGGGATTTTTTTCACATTTGGATAACAAGACCATGTTAGGATGAACAACCTATGATGACATTCATATGAATTGCATGGTAGGAATAACTTGTGATTTCACTCATGGAAAATTCAAGTTATCTTGCCTAAATATTGGATGGAGCTGATAAGTAGGATTTCATGATGATTTGGAGATAGTTGCAACCATTGGAGGCTCTATATTATAGTGGTCTTGGAGTATATGGTTCATTGATGAGCTGAGGTCAGGATATGTCTTGAATTAGATGCATTATGAGATGCATAACTTAGGCACATTATGGGGTGTGTTTGTGAGGAGTGACTTGATGGATATGATCAAGACAAGAAACTTTGGATTTGATGGAGTTGCAATGATGGAGATACCTTGGTGGGGTGCACTTGGGCATGGGAAAAGTATTTTTGACTTAGCCACACTTTTGATAGACATGGTGGTTGATTGATATAGGATCATGGGCAGAACATGGATGGATGATGAGGCAAGGTTTAACATTCCCCTTTGATAGATTTGATAAATGGGATATTGTAGATGAGATGGAGATTTATTCATGGACCTGGATATGGCACATTGAGCATTGGATTGATGGGAGTATTTCTTGACTGGTTTGAGAAGGACCTCTTACAAATGGATGATGATGCTTGGATGTATGGATTTATTTTTCAGCACATGGACATTAGCTCATGGAAAAAATATTACAGATGGATGAGGACTACTTCATGGACCCGGATATGGCTTGTCTGATATTTGATGGACAACATGTTGCAGATGAGATGAAGGTTACTTCATGGACCTTGACATGGCTTAATTTACACTAGGATAGGATGGATTCTTGATTGAGTTGATGATGTGACAGAGTGTTTGAGAAATCACTGAAGATGGCATGAGGAAGTACATTCTCATGGTTTGGATGTGATGGTTGGATTAGCTACCCAACTAGTTCGAGTCATGGGAGTGTGTAGTGTGCAAAGGTGTTTGAATTATATTGCAGTATCTTGGCAGAAAATTCACATGATGATTTGATACATGATGGGTTGACATGATATATGTTGTAGCTATAGCATGTGTTGAAATTAAACAAGAAAATGAACCACATACTAGTGTAGGATCCCAGGTCACACATGAGTGAGGGGTTCTAGTGACACATTAGTGAGAATGTGGGCAACCAATTTTTAAATAAATTGGAAAATAAATTGCAATATTATCTCATAAAAAATTGTAATAGTTAACTAAGTGTGATAGATTTAGTTAGCTCAATAATTTCGAGTTGAGGGTCAAAGGATAGGCATGTAGAGTGATTCTATTATTTACAGGGTCCAATTGTAGTTGTAGCACTAGTGTCGTGTGGGTGTGATCAGTTAACTCAATTGAGTTAAAATGAGTTAAAATAGTTCTAAATGATTGATGAGCTAGTGGAAGATCAAGTGAATTAAAATAGATTTAATTCACAAGTAGTGATCTACCAAGTAATTGATTATTCACTATTAATAGCTGCATGCATGTAAATTTTGATGGAGACCCAGTTGAGACAAAGGTTAAAGGCAAGTAAATTATAAGTTGTATTTTTAGTGAACTGCCCAGGTGCAGTTATAAAACCACATGAATCCCATGATGGATTGCACAGTCAAGGAAGGTTGGAATTACTTTTTAATAGGAATGATTTTCCCTATGGATTATGTGAGCAAGGAAGGCTGAATGTGGGCAAGAAATTGGCTATATATTGGTATGATTTTACCTAGATCAGTGTGAGACAATTGGCAGAGTGTATGGGGTTGTTTGGAGCAAACATGCATTGTATTTTTTCATGATTCCTTGGTTGATTATACAATAGAGATGGAGGGATTTTGAGGAGTTTCTTTCCCATAGAAATATCTTGTGTTCTGCGATTGATTTACTTCTTTCTCTTACTTGCATGTGATTGAGAAATCATGTTTTATATTTTGCAAAAATTGTAGAAGGATTGAGTATCTTATTTTAGTACATTGCATGATCGGATTGAATCCATTGGTGTAATTTCTACATGGTATCAGAGTTGTATTAGAGATTTTCTACAACATGTAGATTGAGTTGAGGAGATTGTTTTGACTACGGAGGCCACATGTGGAGATTGCGACAGATGTTGCTGATGATCATGAATTAACGAGATTTTCCCATGGAAACTTTTATGAGGTCATGAGACTTTAAGGAGGTTTGTACCATGTTGGAGTAGAGATGGGTAGCATGGAAATTTTGGAGATGTTGGAGCTAGCAACATTTTGTGATGATGATGATGGTGTTGTCTAGGACAACAACCTTATTTGCAGTGGGGGAGTATGCCATGCCCCCGAGTTAGAGTCGTGTGCGACCGAGTGGTTGTGGGTGCACATTGGTGTGACATGTGCCCAACTTGGGTATGTGCGAAGGGTGCACTCGTAGCAGTCAGGAAATTCATGTGGAGCACAGATGCGTCATGCGTTTTTGTGAACCTGACAAGCAGCATTAGGAAGCTGCACGCCAATAGCGGGTGGGTGTGTTGAGGGCGTTGGGTAGAGTCACGTAGGACAGCGCATACAGATGAGCGCGTTCGTGGACTTGGCGATGGGAAAGTCGGGCATAACGGGCGTGGGTGGCCGAGCTGACACAGGTGACCTGAGTGACCTAAGCAATCCACAGGTCAGACACTTATATGATGGAGAAGCATGTGTGGAAAATTTTATACCGTGGAGTTGGCCGAGTTTTATTGTTTCATATCGAAGTGTTGTGAGTGACTAGGCCGACCTTCACTTGGGTGAGGGTCATGACCTTTGGCCGAACGATACCACAACCTTAGCATATATATTGGTGGTGTTGAGAGTTCAAAAAGTCATCATTGAATCATTTACAAGTTCAGAGTTCAAGTTCAAACGTCACATTGCTAAGGTGAGCGAAGAACTGGTCAAGTGAGTTTATGAGTCTGGAGGGCGAGCAGACAGACAACCAAATGGAGAGCTTGGTAGAGGTGTGTGCAGAAAGTGGCCCTACTACATGTCCATGTTCAGAATAGTGCGAAGGTGGGCTGGGAAGTGAATGTACAGGAGACCGTGGGCAGAGACGGGTGACCCGTCGGGCACAGTGGAACATGTTCAAGAATTAAGGGTGGACATGTCAAGTTGGGTGTGACACATGACCCTGTTGTCTTGATCTACATGAAAATAGGTCAAGTCATGCATACGAGTGCAGAGCATGACCCTGGTGACCCAGGCTACACGAATTTTTCGTAGAAGTTCAGTTTTGGATTTCGGAGGTAAATTTGGGGTTTTCAACATATTGGAGTGTTGTTGGGAGGCATTGTTGCTTGACTCAAAACACAAGTTTTGGAATGAATCGGCAAGGTGTGCAGGTGGTTGCACAGACTTGGGAATAGTTGTATAATTATTGTAAAATTGTACATTGTTGAACTGTTATATATTATTGGGCAAAATTTTTGGGAGTTGTCCCTCCCAAGTATATATGGGCGTATTTGTGTGATTTTTTAGAATTTTTAATTGCTAAAAGATTAAATATTGAAGATTAATTCTACTCTGTTGCATTATTACACAACAATTGATTCAAAAATTTGCTAAGTGTTGGAGTTAGGCGCAGTCTATGCACTTGATCCAGATCTTGGTTGAAAATGGACCTCTTGCTACAACTTTGTTGATAACTTCTATTATAGGTGATGAAATAAAATTCTTTCAAAGCCCTATTTGAGGTATTGAATAGATATTTACATGGATATAAGAAACTTGAAATTTGATGCCTTGTGGGGTGGGAAAATGATTCCACAAACTCATAGGACGCATGGTGGCATAATGTTCTAGACATGTGTAACTTCAACTGCTCATATATCAAACTGGGAAATGGAATCAAATTACGTAAAAAACCAATTTGAGATAATAAAGAATTCTCTAAAATCAAATATTTTTCACTTTCTAATATGATCTGTGGAGACCATGGAACTTGCATGAAGTTTACTTAATATTACTGCAAAACATTGAAACTGAAATATCTTTCAAACCATCATGGAGCCATAACCTGAAGCTGAATTTATGCAGGAATGAGATAAAATACAGAAATAAACATAAAATCAGAGATGTAGTAGAAATAAAACTTAATTTCATTAATATCAAAGAACTGAAATTGGTTTACAGAAAAAATGGAAATAAAATATTGAGGGTGTTGGTCGCTTATCTCCGAGAAGAGATGTGGTGGCTATTGGCCTCTGAACTATGTTGCATTGAGACTCAAGGGAATTTTTACTATTGAAAAATAAGAGAAAACCATAAACAACCAAAACCCTAACCCAAGGAGATGTAGCACCAAGAGTTTATGGGCCTCGTTTGCGTTAGTTGGGTAGCTAACTTCCCGGGGTCGTAACTTGGTCATATTATCTCTGTTTGAAGCATATGATACCTCGTTGGAAAGATCTCTCTGAGGACTATGCCGTTTAGGGCCTTAAAATGTCTCTAGAAGTCCATGACAAAAAAATTTCTAAAAATAGTAAATAATAAAACTGATGAAACTGACTAGTGGAATAGGCAGGTGGCCACCAATATCCACCTGGATCATTCCTCCCCCCTTAGGAAGCAATGATCTCCATTGCGTGTAGAGCCTCCATGAGGTAGGGAAACTTATGTTGAACCCGGTCCATGGTGAACCAATTTCCCTATTGAAGGAGTTGGCATCCTTTGAAGTGGACGTAGCTTGCGATGGGGTCCAGAGAGGCATTCCTTCTACAAATGTAACCAAAATGTGTCGCCCAACTATAACTTGTGTGGTACTCGATGTTGATCCTAGCACTGCTTGTACTTGGCATTGGATTTCTCCAAGATATTGTAGACCTACTAGCAGACGTCAAATAGTACACGTGTGGATTCTATCTGTGTGGTCGCGTGAGGTATGGTAACATCAGGCAGTGGAACGGCTGGGTTCACATCAATCGAGTGCTTGACTTGATAGTGTAGAGGAAACGTTTTGGGTGATGAGAAAATGTCCTTGTCGTTCTCCACAACTTTGTCCATTTTTTACTATCGTGCAGGGGCAACATGTTTGGAGGTTGTGGCCATAATATTCTTCTTGCCCTCGGGGCGAATTGTATTGAAAAAAAAATTCTTGGTTTGGGAAATAATCTTACTGTGTTTCTTTGTAGTAATCAAAGATATGACGGGAAGTGGTACTACCTACGATATCCTATACAACTTATTTCCCAAAGTAATAATAAAAAAATGAGGCCTATAATCATACACAACATATTTCTTCCACAATTATGGTTGGTATAATAATACATCAGACACGTCAAGAGGAGAAACATCACACAATACCTCATCCGTGAAGGGCTTGATGTTGTACGTAAGGCGGCAATACTGACTGGCGCGAAGATATCTTCCTTGGGGAAGCCACTGGATGGTATACAATTGCTAGTGTGATGTGGTTGGTAGGCTGAGCCGCTTCACGAACTATGTTGAAATGAGGTTATTTTGGCTTCCACTATCAACAATGAATTGCAGTGGAGAACCCTTCACCCACATCTATGAATGGAAGAGATGCTCCCCCTCCTTTGGATCGTTGTGATCCTCCCTTTGGAGCTTGGTGGTGGCAATAGTGGCACTGGGATCTGAATCAATGATCTTATTCCCTTTGTCTTTCTCTTTATCCAATTCTAACTCAGAAACATAACATGTATTTGATTCATATGCCTTCATTTCAGCCACCGCCAATTTTTTGGTCCGACACTTGCTTGTGTTGTGGGTGGAGCTATTATGAAATTCACACCACTTTCCCATTTCCTTCTTTGGATTTGTGGTTTTGTTTTGAGTCACCCCTATTTGGCTTTTACCCTTGTATTTTGGTTCAGGGGCACCTTTCCCTGGCTTCATATTCACAGATCTAAAGTTTCGCTTCTTCTTCTTAAATTTCTACTCAATCTTGGCGGCATATCGATATGCCACGCCAAGCGAGGTAATGTCAAGGAACTCCATTTCCTCCTAAATGTATCTGTGCAAACATATGTGGTACTTGAGCACCAAATGTCTCTTTGAATCTTTAATACCCACCTTTGTGCGCAGGGTATGGAACATATTCATCAGCTCATGCACATCTTGATCCATTTGCTGCTACAACATGATCCATTTGATGTACTTGTCCTCATAGCTCCCCACGGGGTAATATTGTTCCTGGATGTCCTCTCAGAAAAAATTCCAAGTGGGTGCGACCAAGAACAAAGAGGGTTCCCTCTCATCCTTTTTCTCATAGTAAGTTTCCCACCAATCTTTGACATGGGGGGTAGATTTGAGTAGTGAAAAAGTAATATTTTCTCAGTTAGAGAAATCATGGATCGAAAAATACCCTTCTGAAAAATTGAACCATCTATCTAGCCTTCAAATACATGAATTTTGAAGTTGAATTGTTCCTTGAAAGGAGTGACGCATCCAAAGTGGTTACTGGATGCAGATACACTACCAGTGGGCAGTTCTTGAAGGACCTGGGCAAAATTATCCATCATCGCGTTCATTTGTTTCTTGAGGGCCTCCTCAAGAAATATTTTGATAGGATCTCTTAAGTTCTCGTCTTTCTTTTCTTCCGCCATGGGAGGTTTTTGGGGTTTTCGAGGTTGATATTACAAAGGTTCAACCAAATCGATCCCTAACTCCTTACACCTCGACCTTCTTGGGGACATGCAAAAAAATATCGAGAAAGAGTAGACTGCTCTAATACCACTGATCTAGATCTTGGTTGAAATGGACCTCCCATCGCAAATTTGCTGATAAATTCTGCTACAGGTGATGAAATAAAATTCTGTCAAATACCCATTTGCGATCATAAAAAATAATTTTAAATGAGATATTTTTCACTCTCTAATATGATATTTGGAGACCGCGACACCTACATGAATTTTACTTAAGATTATTGAAAAAAATTGAAACTGAAATATGTTTCAAACCCTCATGGAGTCGTAACTTGAATCTGGATTTATGCAGAAATGAAATAAAATACAAAAATAAACATAAACACAGAGATGTAGGAGAAATAAAAATTCATCTCATTAATATCAAATAACTGAAATTGGTTTACAAACATAATGGAAATAAAATAGCTACGACGATGTTAGCTTATCTCTCAGAAGAGATGTGGTGGCTATAGGCCTCTGACCTATGTTACAATGAGGCTCAAGGGCCTTTTTTATTATTGAACAATATGAGAAAACCCTAAAAACCAAAAACACTAACCTGAGGAGATGTAACACCAAGAGTTTATGGGCCTTGTTGGCATTAGTTGGACAACCAACTTCTCGAGGTCATAAATTGGTCATATTATCTCCGTTTGGTGCATATGATACCTCATTGGAAATATATATCCGAGAACTACACAATTTAGGGCCCTAAAACAACTCTGAAACTTCAGGACCCAAAAAACTGCTAAAACTAATAAATAAGTAAACTCATGAAACTGACTAGTGGAATAGGTGAGTGGCCACCAATATCCACCTGGATCAACACTTGAGTATTGCTAAAAAGAAAAATGGAGCAGTTTCACACCCATTATACGTGGTTGAAAGAATACCAAAAGGATAGGATCATGACACCAAGGATCCCATTTATGCATTCAAAAATATATTTTAAACAAAAAAAAAAATCACAGTTTTACTTGAAATTGGATCCCCAATTTTATGAAAAAAATTATTTGATCTATAAATAAAAATATAACTTATTTTAACATAATGATATGAATACACAACTATATGATCTTAGACCTTTTCAAAGGAATCGTCGAATGCTAGTGAAACTATTAGCACTCTAAACACGAGGCCTAAAACTTTGAAGTATAAGTTGATGAAGGGATCTACAACTTAGAAGTTGGATAAGAGAGCATATTACATCATGTTGGTTTTTGTCATAATTTGTTTTAAGGATTATTGTGTCTACTCGTACTTGTTATAAGTGTTAGATATTAGGGAATCCTTTTAATAAGGACAAATATTTGAGGGGTAAATCATAGGGGTAAGTTATATAGATATATATATATATATATATATATATATATATATATATCGCACACTTAATTATAAAAAAGTAATTTGAATTTAGAGCTAGAGTGAAATAAATTATCCCTTAAAAACCAACTATCCCCTTCCTGCTAATGGTATATGGATAAATATATATTATTTGTTTAAAGATTTCATAGTGTATATTTTCACACATATTCTAGGAATGGGATAAGTGTAACATGTGATTGATATTTGGTTTTTATATATTTTTCAAATGATTAAAGTCAATAAATAGACAAACTTTATCATTTATTAGGGAAGTTGTCAAATTGGAGAGATATTGCTTAAAAGTATTAGAAAAATTTGTGGGTAATAAAAAGTTAGAAGGAGATTGGAGCGAGATGGCTAGGGTTCACGTGGGCGATTTTATCCTCGCAACTGCCTCTGACACACTCCCGCTTGGTCCTGCAGCTCATGAAGGCCTGCTTCTAGGCTTGCTTAAGTATTCTCTCTTTCCATGCTGCATAACAGGCTTTGAAAGCAGCCTTGAGACTGAAACGGAAAAAATCACAATATTTAGTCCCGTCAATTGCACCACATGTGGCATTTCTCCTCCCTCTGCCGCCATCACCTCACTCCAGTCATATCTGGAAGCACAACACGGCCAGAAACCATAATGGCCTTCAAATAAGTCTCATCTTGAACGCAAGCGATGTGGTCACAGAACTCCATGTGCTCAGAAGATTGGCTTTTAAGCCTCGCCTTTCACAGCACTTCGCATCACCAACCAGATAGCAGACCTCCCTCCCTCACAGGTCTACATAGCCTCTGAAGGAAAAATATAGATGAAACGTATCTCCTTTGTAGCATTGAAGCCTCTCTGACCGATGTTCACCAGCGAGAAAGGCCCAAATCGCTCCAGCCCATCCCGAAACCTGATGGGTCTTCGATCCTCCTCACACCTCCATCATTATCACACCAGGACGACCATCTCTCTTAGGGATTCGATAATAGCCATAAGGCTACCTTGTGTAGCAGTGCACCAACAAAACCCATCTCTCTGAAAGAACGGGGAACCCTTGATCCTCGTTCCCCTTCTTTTGACATCCATATCTCTCTCTTATCCAGCAAAACCTTGCTTCTTTGGGTTCATTCAATAGATCTAGTGAAACATCTCTTGCATGCCCTTGAACTCAGGCTGAGTATTCCTTCTACCTTTTATCAAATTCTTCATAGAGGTAAACTATTCGAAGCCTCTCTATCGCTCTCATTTTACAACATAGAAAGATATTCCATTGTGGTTTTAAACCTTAGGTTATGAGGACAGGCAGGCGGGTAGCCATCTTCTGCTCCATCTTTCTCCTACAAGGATGTGGTCCACGCTCAGCCCTCCAAGATAGCTGCTCAAACCTCTGAGGCTACCAAGCCTTTTTTGGTTAATAAACTGGAGGAAACCCCCTCTATATAAATTTCCCACCCCTCTCTTGAAGATCAGCTTCAAAAGATTTCAGAATCACCAATCATTTTCCGCTTTAATGGTCTATGGCCTCGCACAACAGATCTCTACCAATGGATTCAATCAGCATGGACTAAAAACTGCAAGGTTTTATTTTTCTCAAAGGGTTTCTTCATAGTGGTGTTCACTTACGAAGGAGACTATCAAAAAGCCCTAACTTGGGGTCCATGGTTTTGGGGAAAGGTAGGGCTATTCCTCACCCCCTGGTTTCCAGACTTCGATCCCTCTATGGCAGTCATCACTAAGCTCCCTACTTGGGTTAGGCTTCCAAACCTACTATCACACTTATGGCATTAATTTTTTTTTCAGGGAATTTGAAACACCCTAGGTCGCTTTCTATAAACAAATCCCTCTAGGTGGGAGAAAGGTATATACACCTAGGGCAGAATATGCGTTGAAATAGACATCAGTAAAGGTTTTCCCAATCTAATCAAGCTCAAAGTTGGCGATCTCCAGTGCACTCAAACCATAGACTATGAGAACACTGCCTTCCGATGCCGCCATTTCTATCAAACTGGGCACCTTCAGAACACTTGTACCATTTTCCTCGCCCAAATGAGGAAAGGCATCCGCAAATCCAAATATAAAAGTTGGAAAACATGTGATCTGCCTCTTATGGATAACATTGAGTCCTCCAGCTTAGATGAGGGGCAGTCTGAAGAAGAAGTGGAGGACACAAAACAGACAAAGGATTCAGCCTCAACTGGCCCTGAGGTTCCCATTGTTTCTTCGAACACACAGAAATGCACTCATGAATCCTCCTCTTCCGATTCAGATAAGGAGACTTGTACTACAGTCAACAACAGTATTCAAGTGGTTTTGGCCCATCCATCTCAATATGGATGGGTCAAATTTAACAAGAATAAAGGGAAAAAATGTCATATTGAGGACTCAACCCACTTCGGGTAGACTCCAATCTCCTTCAGTTTCCTTGTTTCTCCTCTAGATCCTTTTTGCTTATTTCTAGTTCACTTCTGGGACCGAGGTTGATAATTCATCATTTCTGGATCCCCATCTTCATTATTCACTTGATTGTAACCTCACTTTGTACCATATGATTTCTTAATAGAATAAGTCTCATGTACCAAAAAAAAAATTTATAAGGAAAAAGGAAACTAAGATATCATATGGAAATTATTGATCTAAATTTCGAAAATAAAAGATATTTCTCCATATTGAAAAATGTAAAGAAGAAAATAAACATTGTTAAAATAATAACAAATTCTCATGAGTTGCGCAATGAAACTACGTGTTTATCTATTCCCAAAGCATCATAGGATCAAAGAGTCAGTCACAATTTTCCTTCCAAGGGAAGCTCAATTATCGATAGCTCTGAAAATGAAGTATTATGTACCACAATATTCCAGGTTCAAATCCCTCAAGTTTACCCGTCGGTTGTTTATTGGAGGGGAAATGGTTCACCTAGGGTTTATGGTGGCAACATTAAAAATTGAGCCCTTGTACTCAGAGTACAATACCAACACAGTTGTTGATTCCCCTAGTATAAAAAAAGAAGTCACTTTTGTGACACTAAAATGATTGAAGATGAAAAAAACTTTCTCTTAAATTTATCAACTTAGATTACATATAAATTTAAAAATGTTTGTCACATTACCAACCTTCTCAACATTTAAACTCAACAAAACCATGGTGATTTTGGAACATTTCTCTTAACGCCTTTCAAACATAGAAATACAATTCTAAAGAATCCAATGAAATTTCTTACTTTCTTGAGGTATGATAAACCATATTGAATATTAATGAATATAAATTTTCATCGTCATCATCATAATCCTACCTAATAGCTAAAATATTGATCATAAATTTAATGTATCTTCAAATTACATACACAAAAAAAAATGTTACTTTTACTTAATCCAATATTGCCATGATCTCATTGGCATAATGTAGCAAAGTTGTTCTTTAGTACACATTCTTCTTTTATTGCTCATATTTACCTGCTATCTTTACAAGCATTTATCTATTTTAGCTTCTTGGTATCACCTAGTTGTATACCTCAAGACTTTTTTATTACCAGAACATTCCGACCACTCTCTTCTACAGAAATCTTAGAAAAATCATGTATATTGAAAATTTCCACTCATACTCCGCTCAATTCAAGGACCATGCTAGGAAAGGGAAGCTCCCCAATTGTGTGGTTATGGAGAAACACTACATGGACACCAAATTTTTGCCCACCAACGATGACCATCCTTCGCATGATGTAGTCGAGGGCCAGAAATTTGTGAAGGAGGTGTACGAGGCTCGCAGATCCAACCCTCAGTGGAATGAGACCTTGTTGCTCATAACTTATGATGAGCAAGGTGTATACTTTGATTACGTTCCCACGCCTGTGAAGGACGTTTCCAGCCTCGATGGCATTATCGGCTCCAACCCCTTATTTTTCAAATTTGACAGGTTAAGGTTTGAGTACCCACTATTATGATTTCACCATGGATTGACAAAGGAAAAAGTTTCGACACTCTCTCAAATTCCATCCACCCTTCTCCATTTGTTGTTATTTTGATCAAAATATTCATCCATAATTCGGTTTTTTTTCTGTAAAATAAATTGTTACTGCAGTGGTACATGGACCGAACAGACCATATCCATTATGTAAGTTTGAGCATTCATCCATATCTAAAACTTTCAAGAAGTTGTTCAATATCAAATTCGGTTTGCTCATGACTAGGAGAGACGCTTGGGCTGGAACTTTTGAAGGTGTCGTATAGAAGTGAAGTAACAAAAATAAAAATAAGGACAAAATATATTTAATGGTCCACCTCATATGCACCGACGACCATTATTTACCAAGCTATAGCCTCATTAAAGAAGTATATGCCCACCTTTAGATTTAACAAAATTAAATCGAATAATGGATATATACTAGCCAACCACATTAATGAGACTATAGCCTCATAAATATATATAGCCCATATGCACCTTAATATAAACTATAGCCTTGGAAATATGTATAGCACATGTGCACCTTAAGATAAGAATTGTTCTACTCACGTAGAGTGTTCGGTGATTCTTCCTTTGGAAAATATATCCAAGGCCTAGAAAAAACATGTTTACAACCAGACTCACACGAAGCAGGGACACTGTGATAGTCATATCTTACTCAGAAAATCTGTTCATAATCACCGGCTTAGATGTTGGGGACAAAACCAAGATTCATACATCTCTATTCCACACTCAGACCAAGATTCGTACATACATAGGTGCTTTGTGTTGTTGTAATCCATCCACTATTTTGATCTTTGTTTCTTCTTTTAGCGAGATGGGTATCTGAACAATGGCCAAGCTATCCGCATTATGTGGCTTGATTTCCCTTTTTTCCTTATTGGGTGTTTCCAATGCTCATGTTGGCCATAATTTCTATATCACGGGCAAGGTTTACCGCGATAAAATTTCTACTAGATATCCCACCAGGATTTCACCTGCTATCTCTGTTACGCCAGCACTCATCTTGCAAAGTTTTTCAATTTATTTTGCAATTTTTGTAGATTGTTTTCATGTGGGCGACTGCATTTTCTTGTTGAAAATATTGGAAATAACATATTTGGTGCTGAAGAATAGATCTGGTGTTAATATTATCCATTGCAATGGCCTTTTTTCTTTTATGAATATATCTATATTCTTCCATTTTACTATTGTGTTCACATTGCTTTCATTTTCTATAGTGTTGTTTTTAAGAGAAATTTGGATCTCATATACAGGTGTGTAGGATGGACAGGGCAGACCCATGTTTGGTTCTTATGTTTGTAGTATGAGTGTTGTGCAGGTGCCAATGTAGCTGTTGAGTGCAAGGATGGTGCTGGTCAGAGATTGTTCTATAATGAACAACGCACCGACAATGATGGTCTTTTTAATATCGTTGTTCAGGGTGAGCACGGGCACGAAGTCTGTGAGGCACTTACAGTGAGCAACCCAACCACATTCAAACTTAAAACTGATAACAGCCATTATCCAGTTTACCTAACCCACAACAATGGCATCAATTATGACGAAAGGAAGACTAGGCCTTTCGCCTTTGGATCTGTTGGAAATTGGAAATATAAAAACATAGGGTGCATTTCCCCCACAACACAGAGAATGCAATTGTATAAATAAAAATTACACACATACAGAGTGAGAGCATAGTAGAGGAATTTTTCTTTTCATTCAACTCAAATATTAATATGTAATTACTTTCCTTTAATACAAAAATGGTGGAAGCCTGAAACTTAATGCTAAATCAATGTTGATCAAACAATTAACAATTAGTCATCCTTAAGCTTTGTTATGTTATTTTCTACATGAAACAACATACACAACAAAAAAACTCGAACTTGAAATATTATGGGTATCAGCTACGAAACCACATCGCGTCCGGCCCTCCATCATAAATCACAAATCAGAAATTTTAACTTTTAACATTGCGTGATATGTGAAAACCTTAAGTTATTGCGATTACGATGTGTGATGGCACTTATCGCATCACAACTTAAATCATTTACTTTGTGGGCACTATCTTCCTAATCTTGCAGGTGCTTATGTGTGTTATTCTCCTGAGCTTGCCACGTGCGATTTGCAATCACATCGCAACATAAAAAAGATAACTTGTGAGTGGCTAAAAGGTAAGTATTATAATGTGAAAAGTGCGAAATGACATGTGGCTAAAAAGGTAAAACATAAAACATGAGAAGTGCGGGCGCGCTAAGAGGTAAGATGGAAAATGTGTGAAATGTGATATTTATAATTTATAATGTGCAATGATGATGTCATATCAAAACATCGCAAGTTTTTGGTGTGGGGATTAAAAGCTAAAAGTTAAAACATGGGGAAGCGGGATAAGGCGAAAAGGTAAGCAATAAAGTCAAAACAAAGGTTTGCATGCACTTTGGGTAATGCAACAAGGTTGATGGGTCCCACTGATATTGCATCGGTGGAAATATAAATTTAGGAGAAAAGCTTAACAATTAAACCTTAAATCTTGCAGGCTTCGAACTGCGGGCAAAAGGTAGGTCCATGACGAGAAAGGAAATTAAACGTAGAGTGTGGCGGGGTACTCCGTTTTCTGTATTTTGCGTGAAACGCCTGGGGATTTGAAAACCTGTGCTTGTCCTTCCTTGCAACAAAAATTCAATGAAGTGTGGTTGTTGCCAATATTTATTCATGATGGTGGTTAGGAGTATTTCCAAAGCTCCCCCTTAATCACAATTACCACCATCAATCATTTCCAAACACTTTCTGAGATAAACAAAACTTTCCTATCCCAATGGCTTTGTGAGGATATCTGCAAATTGTTCCTTTGATCTACAAAGTTGTAACACAATTTGACCATTGTTAACTAATTCCATTATGAAGTGGTCTTTGGCATCAATATTATTTTTTCTCTTGTGGAAAATAAAATTCTTTGACAAAGAAACTGCTGAGTTGTTATCACAAAAAATTGTGGTTCCTTTGTCTTGTTCATGACATAAATCCCTCAACATCCTTCTCATCCAAACTACTTGGCATGCTGTTGTTGTTGCTGCTATATATTCAACATCTGTTGTTGATAATGAAACTATTGGATACTTCTTGGAAGCCCATGAAATGGATCCTTACCCCAAATGAAAAACATACCCTAATGTGCTCTTTCTATCATCAACACTTCTAGCCCAATCACTGTCAGTGTAACCAATCAACTTAAAATCATCAGTTCCGTAGTATATAACACCATACTCCGTTCCATTTACATACCTCAATATTCTCTTGGTTTCTTTCTAATGAGTCTCCTTGGGTGTCTCCATGAATTTGGATATAAAACTTACTGCATACATTATATCAGGCCTAGTTTCAGTCAAATAAATTAGACTGCCAACCATGCTTTTGTACAATTTTAGATTGAAATTCTTGCTACAATCTTCCTTGCTCAATTTCAACCCAATGACAGTTGGAGTTGCTGATGGTTTGTTCTTATGCATATTGAACCTTTTTAAATTTTCTACAACATACTTTGCTTGGGAGATAAAAATCCCCTTTTCTGTTTTCTTTACTTCTATGCCCAAAAAATATCTTAACAAACCCAAGTCAGTCATTTTAGATTCAATTTTCATGATTGATTTGAAATCAACAATGAGAGAAACATCACTGCCTGTAAAAATCAAATAATCTACATACAAACCAACAATAAGAGTCTAAACATCATTTTCTTTGATGTAGAGTGTGGTTTACCATCACACTTTTCGTACCCATTGTCCATCAGGTAAGCATCAATCCTGCTATACCATGCTCGTGGTGCTTGCTTCAACCCATAAAGAGCTTTCTTCAACTTACACACTTTTTTTTTCTTGGCCTTCTATCTCATAGCCAGGAGGTTGTTCAACATACACCTCCTCTTTCATCACTCCATTCAAGAATGATGACTTGAAATCCATCTGATAAACATTCCATTTTTGTTGTGTTGCTATAGACAACATTGTCCGCATTGTCTCCATCCTTGCAATTGGTGAAAAGGTTTCCTCATAGTATCTTCCTTGTTGCTGCTTGTAGCCTTCGAAAAATAGCCTTACTTTGTGCCTTTATATCTTGCCTTCAATGTTGCTTTTGGTCTTATAGACCTGTTAGTCATCAGTATTTTTCACTTGTTAGAGATGACTAGATCCATAGCTGAGTTTTCTAGAAGCTGATCTCCATATGTCAAGTTGTCATCTAGAAAACCCTCATAAATTTTTTTTTTCGCCCTCCTACTTTTCTGTCCGCCCATGTCAAAGTCAAAACTCATTAGCACTATCCTATCTAGCTTCAGCCCTACTAGTCTGCACATCAGCTTTAAAAGGAAAATCCAAGTCTGTTTCAAAAGCCTCCCCTAAGTTAGGAAGTGGCGCTTTAAGGCATTTTACCTTTGGAAAACATCAAAAAGCCAAAAAACTCCATCTGACACAGACCATTCATGACAGACTTCCCACTCTGCAAATGAAATTGATTACAGCCCTAAGTCGCGCCACTTACACACCCCTAAGTCTCAGCACTGCATAGACCAAAGTCTCAAGCTGATTATTAGGTGTTTTACAGTGTTTTATGGATTCTACAAAGACAGGAAATATAACATCATCTCAGAAGGAATTTCTTGAATCTACATTTAGAAGAACAGCTGCTTCTCAATGTAAACATGAGCCTGAGATATATCTGCAAGACAGAGAGTTACTCATCAAGACCTTGCAGCTTCCTTCCAGCATGAAAATCACAGTAAGAGAAAGACACCACTGTCACAGCAAACTGGTAATTTGTCATGGCCAAGAACCTCCTTCATTTACAAGTAGAGGGTTAGGGCGCCTCCTTCATCTACAAGTAGAGGGCGCTAGCAAATATTGACTTTAAGGATTTCAAAAGCCCAGGTTTGCATTTTACTAGATAGTAAAACAGTGACTCTAGGTTTTCTGAGTGTAAGTGATGATCATAACAGGGCTAGGATCTGAAGTGTGCAAGAAAAGGGAAAACAGATTTTTGGTCTTGTAAAGGGAGTCATTTGAAGTTTTCAAATCATATGAATTATTAAACCCTTGGAGAGACATATCATTTGTGAAAACAATTCTAATTATAAGCAACCTGTTGTTTCAACAAGACCAATTTGAAGAAAGGTTGACAAGTCATGTCATTAAATAGGAAGAAGAAAAGATGGTTGTTTTTCAAGGGTGCTAACCTCCCTACTCACATAAATTATCTTTCAAAAGACTTGTCATAAGTTGATCTAGGCAAATGGTGACATTTCAGTTTCCCCTCAGCAAGGAGCAGTGCAATGAGACAGTGAAAACCCCTTGCACAGGAAACAAAAAGGGCAGCTATCTTTGTTTGACTTTCTAAAATCTGATGCATCATCCCCTGTTTTGTCTTCTACCCACAGTCAAAGAAGAAAGCTCAAAAACACCTAACAGTTGCATCTACAATCAAGCATGTCTTTCTTGAAAGCAGCTTCATCCATGAACAGTTGCCTTTTCAAAATTGCTACTACAAACTGGCACAAACAATCTAGTTTTCTGTCATCAAGATACATCACCATGGAAACTATTGTTCATAATAGACAAAGAGTTGTTTTGATAGATTGTCAATATTTTAGAAAGTTCAAGGAAAAAATGGGTTTTCATTATTCAATGGACAGAGGTATCATATAAAATGTTTTGAGCAGAGAAGTAATTGAAAAAGGGCCATGGAAAATCCAAATAGGTACAACAAATGCTTGATACCTGCAGTGGGGAAGAAGTTGAAGAAGCAGTTGGAGATAGAAACTGTCAAAACAAGTTGAAAATACAAACCCTACTCTTTCCAATAACAAAGCGGTTTTCAGTATTTTCTTGACAGATTTAAAGTGAGGTTACATAACAAATGTGATCAACAGTGTTAAAGACAAAGTGGCAAAAGATGGTTTGAAGGTCATCAGGGTATCATTCAAAATTGGAGTTGCTATGTTAGATGGTCACCAAAGGGGCAATGATAGCAGAAAAACACTTTTGTCAAGTCATTAATGTTATAAAAGTGGTTCATGTTGACTTGGTTTAAAAACATGAAAGCCTCCGTTACCTACACTATTTCGGAGCCCGAGCTTCATAATGTACCAAAGAAAATGTTGAAGTCCGAAGGCAACGCTTAAAGGTTTTGGTTTGAAAACAAACACCCCATTCATTTCAGCCAACAAAGTAACCGTTGGGGATTTTGTGGTTTCAAAAGGGTAATGTGGATTGACCAACTTCATTTATGAAATCTCCGAGCAAGAGTATCGAGTAAAGCCTCTCTGCTGTCCTCAAAACCAAACAAAGAAGATTGCAGCGATTTTTTAAGAAGTCTGCCACAGTTTCTCTGCGCGACGCGCTCAGAAGCGTTTTTGCACTGACCGATAACGGTCGCGCGATGCGCCTGTACATGTGCGCGATGCGCCTGTACACGGCGCCCGACTACGACCCGACAAGCCGCCCGGTTGGTTATTGGCGCGACGCTCTTCCTCTGCAAAGTGCCGCGCACATGTTTATGCCTCCAACTGCCTTCAAAAAATTTCCAACCCGCAAACAAATATCTGCATCGTGATTTTGAGGTATTTTGGCTTGTTCTCCTTCCAAATTCACATTTTCTAAATATTGTTTGAGGCAGAAAAACAGTGTTTGTTGAAATAAGGTAGCGTTCAAATTAAAATAGGGTTTGTTTTTAAGAGCGGTTGTGATTGAAAGCTACAGGCCTCTCCTACCTCATCATAGAAACAAAACGAGCCCTGTTAACCTCTCTCATGAAGTATGACTTTGACTTAGGGTATATGGTTCAAATAAGTGCAAGGAATGAAGGGGTTAGAACAAAATTGTTGAGTTTGACCTAGTTTATATATCATCATATATTTTGTGAAGCTACCTATCAGGGTTAAGGTCAAATCAAAAGAGGGCTTGTCCTCGTTTATCTTGCTACATCACCATATCTGTCAACTGGTTTTGCTGTGAAAATATCCATTGGTTGAAGCTGCGCTTGAATGGTAAATACACTGCTAGAAATGCCTATAGAGAAAACAGTGTGCTGAACTGCTACAAATTTCTCATACCACAGCATACAAAATTTTCAAACTTTGTCACCATATCGGAAAAATAGTGTTTTGGCTGTGTGGTGATCCGAGGTGTAAAACTGTGGTGAAATGCTGAATGTGTTATTAAAGGCACCTACAGGAAAGAAATTGTGCTGAACTAGAAGCTATGTGTTTTCACCTTCATTAATCAAAGGACCAGAGATCCTATACCTTCAAAGCATCAAAGGGCAAAAGTTAACCCTATAGACCACAGAAGGGGCAGTTTTTTCCTGAGTTTTCCACTTGACTGTCTTGTTCTTCAAGCTTATTTTGACAAGTTGATATTCAGATGGGGTAGAGGTTTTTTCTACAAAGGACAGGGTTTCCATATTAAACAGGAGTTTTGATTGTGGGAAAGAAATAAGCTGTTACAGCCTCTGTTGAAACTATAGAGCTTGTTTAAATTCTGTCACCTTGTTCCATAACAGTGAGATTGAATGTATGCCCACACTGGAGGTTGACCATGTATGTGGTATGATTTTGTTTAATGGAGTGACATACCAATAGAGGATAGTAAAGGGTAGTAAGAAAAGAGGGTTTTGTCAAAGAGCAGTTTATTGGTTGAAAGCTACAGGGGAAAGTTGCTCACACTTCTCATAGAAAAGACAGTGTTCACTGTGTTTGTTGCTTGACTGTCTTTTTTTTTTCCAGCTTATTGATAAGTGGATGTTCATATAAAGTAGAGGTTTTTTCTGCAAAGGCAAGGGTTACATTGATAAGGGGCCACTGATTATTTTGAAAGAAATAAGCTGCTACAGCCTCTGTTGAAACTTTATAGCTTGTTTAACTCTGTCACCTTTGTTCTCTAACTGTGAATTCGACTTTATACTTACACTGAGGGTTGATTGCATAAGCCATAAGTTTGTTGAGTAATTGGCACACTTGGAAGAGCAGGTTTGTAATGATTGGAAAAGTACAGCATTGATCCAAGGTACAAAGATGTGTTGTTAACCTCCAAACATCACAAAGCAAGGAAATTTTGACACTGTAAACAGCTTTCTTCCTAACAGTCTGTCCTTCATTTCACTGTATTATTTCTTATTGAAAGGTTTGCTGGCTGAGATACTTTGAATGTGGATAGGCCATTTTCTGAAAGAGCAGGGGTTTTGTATTTGTAAGGAAACTTGTTGCAATCATCCAAATACATTGTTTCTCTATAAAAACAGTGAATTGACACAGTTTGACTCCAAGAAGGCAGTTTATACACAGTGAGGCAGTTTGTTTCTTCAAAAACACATTTAGGTCAAAATGCCTCCAAGGCAAGACAACAGAAGTGGCCCACATAAAAGATATGAGCCAATCTCTACAGAGGAGGTTAATGCTCATCCATCCATCCTTTTTAACTTCCATGAAGTAGGTTGTCTAGATTTCTGCCAGAAGATACAGGAAGTCAAAAGCTTCTCGCCATTGACACACCTATGCGCCCTGAGGTTCCAGAACAAGAATTTACAGGTAGCTGGCCTTGATTTCAAGTTTTCTCCAAGATCAGTGTCCAAGGCCACCAAGATTCCATATCATGGCGAAAAATGGTTCAAACAGGCCCATCTTGACTTAGAAGATTACAAGCCTTTCATCAAGCCTGAGCATAGAGATGCTTTCACTGCTATTTTCCCTTTTTCTTATCTTCTTGACAACTATGCTCCTCTTATGAAAGTCATAATGAAATATTTTACTTGTGAAGGGAGGTTTGATCGAGTTTATGCCTACCATGTCCGAGTATTGATGCATTTCACTAGAAACAGGCAACTAAATCTTCCTTACTTTTTATACAAAAGCATCGAGAAGATGGCATCCACAGTCCAGAAGAAGGCCCCACCTCTGCAAATACCTTCTCTTTTCCATCATTCTCTGATCAAAATTATCATCCTACACCAGCTAGAGAAAAAGGAGGTTCCATGGGATGTCTTTATCAGCCACCCAGATTTCTCTATTGTTCCTCCAGTCCATGTATCTCCCACTCAGCCTGTTCATCACCCTATACCTTTGTCCAGCAAGCCTACTCCTAGAAGGCTCAAAATTACCACTGAACAGTCAAGGCAGCAGGAAGAAGGAGAAGGGAGTAGACAACAAGAAGAGAAAGGTCATGAGCAAGAGGAAAGGGAGGAACAACAGCGAACACAAGATGAGGAACAGCAGCAGGACAGTGGTGAAGGTCAGCAGCGAACAGAAGATGATGAACAACAGGTACAAGAGGAAGAGAAGCAGCTTGATATTGGAGGACAGGAACAACAGCTTGGGCAGGAAATTGAGCAACATCTTGAGCCACAAAATAAACAGGAAATCCAAGCACAGCAGCAGCTTGATTTTGGTGAAAAAGAGCAGCAAGTTGAAACACAAATTGAACAAGGCATTGAAGTAGAACAACAAGTTAATGTTGGCGAACAGGGGCAAAAAATTGAACAGCAAGAGGAAGACACACAGCAGCCACAAGGAGAGCAGCATTTTCAAGAAGATGTCAAGGGTAAAGCAGTTGTGTCTCTTCCTCCCAAAAGAACAAAACCCAGCACAGCAAGGAAGAAAGGGTTTAAATCTGCCACTCCAAAAGTGACAAAAGTTGTCCCTAGCAAAAGAAAATCGCCCAAGAGGACACCCACTAACATGCCAAGGAGGAAAAGTGCAAGATTGGCCTTCAAAGGGAAAAGAAAGGTTGGAAAAAGTCAAGAACATGAAGGTGCATCAGCTATCATTCCAATCCAAAGTGATGACAGCGATAATGAAGCCCGCCTTCTTGAAAACCTCCTAATCCATAAAGAGGGGCAAATTGAGACATTGGAGAATGATCTTCAACGGGCAAGGAACTTCAACTATTTCTTGGAAACCCAAAACAAACAGATGAGTGTTCACACAGCTGTTCATGAAGCACGGGCGATCAAATATAAAAATGAAGCAGCTAAGGCGCAAATGAGGATAGAGGAGCTCATCGGTGAGTTTGATGAGGAAGAAGAAGAGGAAGACCAGCCTAGGCGGAAGAGGCCTAGAACCATAGGGCTTAAAAGAGCCTTGGAAAAGCAGAAAGAAGAAGAACAAGCCCATCTCCAAGCCTTTCCTCTCACTGCACTCCTTGAGCAGGAAATTGAAGAAAACAAAGAGGCATGGCTTGAAAGAGCCAACAAACACTTGAAGATGAAGCTTGAAAGAGCAAACAAAGATCTAGAGCTGCAAAGGAAGAGGACACATCACTTTCAAAATTTGAATCAGTTTGCCCGGCGCAAACTAAAGGCAGCCCAAGAGAAATTGAAGAAAGCAAAGGGGAAGCGCCTGGCACGGAAAGAAGATAAAAGCACATCAGCACTTGATATTTTGGCCTTAGCTTCGGAGCATGTTGCTAGGGACCCTTGAGGGTCATGCGTGCCAATTTTGGGCCCATTTCGACAACTTTTTGTTTTTTGGCATTTTTTGAGTTTTTGGTCGAAAACTCATTATTTCGCCATTTCAGTTTGAGGTTTTTTCAAGTGAGGAGGATGATACCATTTGATGCCATAATTCTATGAGCAGGTCCTCAGCGATTTTCAGAGCATTTGGAGATCATTCGCCCCCTCAAAACGGCGAAAAATGCTCACTTTTTGCACATTCTGCCCGGCATATCAGCAGTCTGCAATTTTCTGGCTTTTTACACACAGGTACAGATTTGGAGGACTTCCAGGCATCAGATTGAGGTGATTTCAGTTGTGCCGGAAAGTAGACACTCAGAGCTTTCCAACGAGCTATCATGAGCTTCGTTTCGACACCGGGAAGGCTGCCAATTGTTTCCAGCAAGACAAGGGACCTTTTTCTGATATAAATTTGAAGTATTTTTGTAATTTTTGAATCTCAAAAATCTGTTTTTCCCAAATGTGCGTTTAGCTATTTTTACACTTGGAAAATGATCCAAAGTCAATTAAATTCCCTTTTTTAGCAATTTTTAGATATTTTATGAGATATTTTTGTGCCTTGGGCTTTGCAAAGCCTCAAGGACAAGTTTAGATATTTTGATTACGCCAATGGGATAGCTAGTTGCACCATGAGGTTTTCCTCACTTGAGCCTATTTATTCCACAAGGCTTCATTGTAAAACAAGGCTGAACTTGAGAGAAGAAGCAATATATTGGTCATATGAGCTTTGAATAACATACTTGTGTTATGATTTTGGACTGCCTCTTGGATGCTTTTGATGAATGATGAAGGATTGTTGATGGATTCCATGACATGGTAGAATGGTATAGTGTTTCTTGCTTTGTTGTTGTCTTTTAGTTTTCATTCATGATACATGCTTCTTGCTGCTATAGATTAGTAGAGATTAAGTTTGAGATATGCCCATGGGGGCACCTCAAAATTTCTGAATCTTCATAGCTTTATGTTTTCTTCTTCCTTAGTTGTACTAAAGAATTCTTAACTTCTCTTTAGTAACTTAAGGATACTGTTGCTAGTTTTATTCATAAGTTCTATGCATGTGAGTAGGATGTATGGTGTGCCCTGCTTACCTATGACTGTCCATAGTTCTGTCCATGAAACTATCTCTTTGACTGATTAGATTATCATCTTGTTGAACCAAGGAGGCCTAGTCCCGATCTAGCCCTTTGCCTAAAACTATGAAAGCTTGTTTGTTAAAGTGCCCAATAACTTAAAGACTGTGTTTAGGTGTTCCGGCATAGTATTTTGAGTTGTTAGTCCGTCTTATGTGTTTTCCCCAAAGTCTAATAGCCATTTCCCAAAGTTAGAAGGTCTTATACTTCTATGCATGGCTGGAATGTTTGTTTCGATGTGTTGATTAGTTTATAGTTACATGTTGCATGATTAAGGGTTTTATTTACCATGTTTATGTTATCTATTAAACCAGTGATACTTGAAACTCTTTGTTATTCACAAACTTGATGTCCATTTACTCCATTTCGCCCAAATATCCTTTCTACCTTGAATCAAATCGGCCCTACAACAGCCTTGCATCATCATCTGATAGCCTCCTTGATCTTTTTGACCCCATAGCCCAGTTGATCTAACTTCTTGTTACCCATTTTATATCTTTGATCAGTTTTATCCCTCACAAACTTAAAAACAAAAAACCAAAAACATACTTCATAACTAGCCTAATATCAGAACACCACAAGCAAACACACCGATATCTTTTATATATAATAGAGAGAGCCCTCTCTGAGTCCGGGAAGGCTAGGTCCTTGGGCTCCAAAGCTTGGTTTGATGTTACATCGTCATTTGGCTCACCAATCGGCCAAATCACGGGACCCTAACATAATGGCGATCACGGTGGGACATATTGAGTTCATGATAGTCTAGCAAACTTTTATAGACTCCTTAGTCCTTCAACTTTTAACTTAAACCATCAGCCTTTAGAATCATTTAGTGTGAACTCTCTGCTTCAACCATCTTAGCAAAGTGATGAATCAGTTTCATAACACTCTTACATCCTAGGCTGCACATAAATCTCAGAAAAAACCCCAAAATACCCCTTAGATTGGTTTTTGTCAATATAGGTGGTGGACCATACAAGTATATCTCAAAACAAACTGATAATCCACCTGGCGACTCCACTAACCTCTAGTAGTCCTTACTATTTTACCGAAATCGAGGTTACTATCCGATAGACCTATCCCATCACTCACTAAACATAGCGGGAGATGGTGGGACACTGAGTACATGATAGTCTAGCAAACTCTTATAGACTCTTTGGTCCTTTAGATGCCATAAACAAGAAAGCAGTCCACAGACCCATTTAGAGTAAACTCTTTTTGTTCTCATCACCCTAGCAAAGTGTTGAAACAAGTCTAGGATACTTTAACAAACCATCGGCTGCACATAAAACTCAGAAAATCCAAAACATTCCCAGATTAGTTACTAGTGGTGGACCATAGCTATCTTCATAAAAACAACCCAGTTCCACCTGGCGACTCCACTAATCCATCCCTTTTATTTTGACCATCCTTCACCTTAGTAGAACTTTAGAGAGACCACTCATCCAGAACATTCACTAATACCATTCTCTCTAAACTCTAGATCCAAAATCTGGCTTCACGAAGAATTAACACCAGATCCCATCCAGACCCAAAACCCCCTATCATAGTAGATGACCCAGAGAAGATTCTGTGGCAAGCTTCCGAAACTGACCATCTAGCTACTGGTAGACCCATCCGTAAAACAAGATCAGTACCTAAACATCTCACTATCCTACCAAATTCACCTTTTGAATTAGAGTCATCAAAAACTCTTCTCAGAAGCAAATCATATAGTAAGATAAACTTTGACGATCTTGAAACCCTAGACCAATCACACAGTCATAGTAGAGAAGCCTCACCTTCCACCCCCACCCCCGATTTTCAGCTTCTCCATTTCTTTGGCTCCCACCATCCCAGATCTTCTCAAAACCAGATCACCAATCCAAGTTCATCCGCCACACCTGTTCAAACCACCTCATCTCATCCCACTAGTCCTCATCCTGTACATCATCTATTAGCTCCCGTCATGGCAGCCTGGTATGCACCTTTGGTGTTGCCACCACCCTTGGCTCCTCTCCCAAATAAATATCAAGACAAAATCCCACACTTTACCGGAGAAGACACCACCACACCTCAACAGCATATAAGTAGGATGACTGATGCTTATGAATACCTGGAGGTACAAGACGAGACCGTCAGAATGAGAATATTCGCCCAAAGTCTTGGTGGTGAACCCAAAACATGGTTCAAAAGCTTAACTCCAAACAGCATCCACGATATCCCAGAACTACATCAAGTCTTCAGAAATAGGTGGGAAATCCAAAGAAACCCTATTCAAATCCTGTCAGAATATAGCAACCTAAAACGATAAAATGGGGAAAGTGTCCAAGCTTATTGTACTAGGTTCAACAGTGTATATAACTCCCTCCCACCTCATTTCAAACCCCCACTTGGTTTAGCCTTGGCAAAATTCCCCGAGGGTTTCGATCCGGACATGACATATCATCTGAGAGACAAGGATCCCCCTACCTTAGAGGAAATGCAACAAATAGCCATAAAAGCAAATGCCAACTTAGCAGAAAAAAGGGCTAGGACTAGATCAGAAAGAAAGGTCACTTATAAAGACGAGGTCTCCACTTCATCACCTTCCCTAGATCCTAGAATAGATGACTTAGTAAAAACCATGGCCAAAATGTGGGAAAGGATAAATGAAAAAGCTCCTGTTAGAGATAGCTAGCCTAACCCTCCAAACAGAAACCGAAACCAAAACTTTAGGAGGGAGCAGCCTCAAAACAGACCAAGAGAAAATGACCAACAAATTAGGCCACCATTCAATGAAAACTATGTGGAAGAAGATGACAGGGACACATAACCTCTTGATGAACATCATTTAAACCTCATAGGATTTGATAATGAGAGTGAGGTGTACCTCATAGAAGAAGAACAAGCGTTCTTTTCTCCTAATCAAGATGAGACCAACTATGAAGATATCGACGACCCTGCCATAGATTTTTAGAATGCCATTATAGAAGCTCACATGCAATATGACCTTAGAAGCAAAAGAAACCAAGATAATTCCAAGAGAGGTAAGTCAGATACTGCTAAGACCCCTGATACCATCCTCAAGAAAGCAGTAAGCAGTGACAAAATCAAGGTGGAGAAAAATGACCAAAACAAAGCTAAAGTTACCCAAACTAGTCCTAACTCAGCTATTCCGAGTACTTCCAAAAAAGTTTCCGAAGCAACTATGGCAAACAAAATCCCAAAACAAAGCCAACAAACTCAGAACATAGAGAAGGTCGTGGCTGAAAAAACTGAAACAAACATATCTAAACTTCAGCTGCCTTTCAGTTTTGAAGGCGAAATCGCCAAGATCAAGATCACCATGCCTCTTACTGAACTCATTGCCCAAAACTCTTATAAATCCCAAGTACTAAAAGTCCTAAATCTAGGGAATGATGCAAACACTGTTAACCTGGCTGATGACACTCCTGAAGTGTTGTTTGGTCCAAGGATAGAGGGAAAATTCCAAGAAGGAACTACTCTTCCATTTTACATTAGCCTAAACATCCATGACCAAATCCTCCACAATGCCATGCTAGACTCCGGCGCCTCGCATAATCTTATGCCGAAGGTAGTAATGGAAAGACTAGGCCTGGAAATCACAAGACCATACAAAGACTTGTATTCATTTGATTCAAGTAGAGTCAAATGTCTGGGTTTGATCAAAGACCTTTGTTTTAGTCTGGCCCAAATACCTGCGAAACATCTAATCATGGATATAGTAGTGGCAGACATCCCTCCCAAATACGGGATGCTTCTATCCAGATCTTGGGGAGCCAAACTCCAAGGGAATATCCAACTGGACATGTCATATGCCACCATTCCTGTGTTTGGCCAGACCATAATACTCTACCGAGAATCACACATGAAATACATGATTAGCAGTCAAGATAGGCCAGACAACATTCCAATGTGTTCCTTGCGTTCCGACCTGAACTCTTTCATTATGCATATTGATGAAAACATGGAGGAAGAGTCAGAAGAAACTGAAATAGACTTAGATCCACCACATCAGCTGTCCCTGGTGCCTTATGATGAACTAGACACTCAAAACTACCATGATCATGAACAGCTGGGTCATGAAGAAAGTAAATATGTCCCTTCTAAAGTGGGATTAGAGCAAGAAGCGCAAACCCTTATGTACTATCAAGCGAATTACTCTAACCCTAGTCAAACACCAGAAATAACCTGCGGAAATATTTTCCGTGTAAAGGCTTTAGAAGACTTACACATCATAAACCTATTCGAAACCCGGGAGCAAGGGAGTTTAATGTTTCTACCATACCTCAAAGATTTACCATCATATGGATCATCCACTGCAAATGAAACTTTGACTATAACCCCAGCAGCTCAAAATCTAGAAAAAATGCCTGATAAACTTCTTATGAGCAAGAATGATAGTTGCAATCCCAGCATACCTGAGCTACTGAAATTGGCTCATATTCTGTCTTTTCATGAAGAACTTAGAAATGCTAAAATCAGAAATCTCATGCAGAATACCAATTTCTATAGAAAAAACAAAGAAAAATGCTGTGATACTTCTTCTCCCTCAAAGAATAACTTTGACAAAAGAAAACATAACAATCTGAACCAAACTAAAATAATCAGGGACAAAACAGCTGGTCAAAGAGTCTGTTTCAATTTTAGAAATACTACTGCATTTCCCTATAACAGAAATTCTGTTTTTTCTACCCAAGACCATGATATACCAATTAAAAGTGCTTTTAATCATGTGTTTTCGCAAGATGATGTTTCAGGTCATGTTCAAAAGATTCCCTTGCAAAGTAGACAACTTAAAGATTTTTTCCAGTTTGCAGGAGGTAGATCTAATTTCAAAATCAAAATTGCAAAACCACCCAATATCAGAAATCTGTTCATGAAGGCCATGTTCCCAGTTTTAAATTTCTGCATTTTTGCATACCTTGATGATGTCATTATCTATTTCAAGAATGACCAAGAGTACATGCATTACTTAAGGAAAATGTACAGTAACGAAAGGAGTGGAAATCATATATTCAAAGAGGTACAACGGGAGGATACCGGTCTGTTCAGAGATTCTTGCATGAATCCCTATGTCATGTTAGAGAGAGAAAACTTTCCAAATTTCTCTTTTCAGGAGTTGAGTGGGCCAAGGGTGAGAGGAGATCCTTATGAGGATAAGATGCTTAAATTTCGTCATTTCCAAGATTTCTGAGTTTGAAACACTTTTCATTCATTGTACATACCATTGTCTGAAATATTGAAAAAGAAAAGTCAAAAACAGTAAAAAACAAAAAAGAGGGCGAGTGAAGATAGAACAAAGGCCCCATGTTCCAAAAAATAGTCTTTCGGAAAGCGAGCAAGCCTAAATGCCGCTACTAGTACTTCAATGTCTTGTTCAGCTATCTAGCCTAATCATAGCTGAGCATGTTTAAATTTATTTGTTGATAAGTTAGTGAGTGCAAAAGATAGTCAACATTGTGTAAGATTGACTTATCACAGAGTTTAGATTAGGGAGAGATTCTGGTTCCACATGCCTAAAACAGAACCAAAGAGAGAAGCAAGGGATGAAAAACACATTGTACATCTTAGCCTCGCTTATCTAGTTTCCTTTTGTTGCAAAATAATATTTGTGTGCAGCTTGTCTTTTATGCCGCAAATGCATGACAAATCAGACTGTCTAATTCTAATTTGATCATTTTAAATTTCATGCTTTAGATTAGAGAAACAAAATCCTGTCAAACTGCTTAATCTTGACAGTTGATCTAGCATAGGTAGAGTAATGAAGGAGTCCATCAGTTTAATCTGAACTCCCGGCAGATATAAGAGTAGAAATAGATAGGTTCATTTTGCAAAATGAAAAATATACATTGTCAAAAGGATGCTAGTTCAAATGCGCCAAAGAGAAGAAAAAATGTTAGGAAAGATAGTGGGGTAGGTAGAAGTATCATTGATGTTAACCATGCTGTCACTTTTCAGAAATAGCATCAAAGAAAGGTGAAATTTTGCGCCAATGGGTAAGGCACTGGTCTTCATAAGCCAAAGATCTTAATTCTGGACACCTCCTGACGAGGAGCTGCCCTCCCCAAATGGAGCCACTGTTAGTCATCAGTATTTTTCACTTGTTAGTGATGACTAGATCCATAGCTGAGTTTTCTAGAAGCTTATTTCCATATGTCAATTTGTCATCTAGAAAACCCTCATAAAACTTTTTTTCGCCCTCCTACTTTTCAGTCCGCCCATGTCAAAGTCAAAACTCATTATCACTATCCTATCTAGCTTCAGCCCTACTGGTCTGCCCATCAGCTTTAAAAGGAAAATCCAAGTCTGTTTCAAAAGCCTCCCCTATGTTAGGAAGTGGCACTTTAAGGCATTTTACCCTTGGCAACCATCAAAAGGCCAAAAAACCTCCATCTGATATAGACCATTCATGACAGAACTCTCACTCTGCAAATCAAGTTGATCACAGCTCTAAGTCGCACCACTTACGCACCCCTAGGTCTCAGCACTGCATAAACCACAGTCTCAAGCTGATTATTAGGTGTTTCACAGTGTTTTATGGATTCTACAAAGACAGGAAATATAACTTCATCTCAGGAGAAAATTCTTGAATCTACATTTAGAAGAACAACTGCTTCTCAATGTAAACATGAGCCTGAGATATATCTGCAAGACAGAGAGTTACTCATCAAGACCTTGCAGCTTCCTTTCAGCATGAAATCACAGTAAGAGAAAGACACCACTGTCACACAGACTGGTAATTTGTCATGGCCAAGAACCTTCTTCATTTACTGGACTGTACATAAGGCGCCCTTCATCTGGCGCAGAGGCGCCGTCAATAATTTTAAGGATTGAAAAAGCCCAGGTTTGCTTTTTACTAGACAGTAAAACAGTGACTCTAGGTTTTCTGAGTATAAGTGATTATCATAATAGGGCTAGGATCTGAAATGTGCAAGAAAAAGGAAAACAAAGTTTTTGGTCTTGTAAAGGGAGTCATTTGAAGTTTTCAAATCATATGAATTGTTAAACCCTTGGAGAGACATATCATTTGTGAAAACAATTCTAATTATAAGCAGCCTGCTGTTTCAACAAGACCAATTTGAAGAAAGGTTGACAAGTCATGTCATTAAATAGGAAGAAGAAAAGATGGTTGTTTTTCAAGGGTGCTAACCTCCCTACTCACATAAATTATCTTTCAAAAGACTTGTCATAAGTTGATCTAGGCAAATGGTGACATTTCAGTTTCCCCTCAGCAAGGAGCAGTGCAATGAGACAGTGAAAACCCCTTGCACAGGAAACAAAAAGGGCAGCTATCTTTGTTTGACTTTCTAAAATCTGATGCATCATCCCCTGTTTTGTCTTCTACCCACAGTCAAAGAAGAAAGCTCAAAAACACCTAACAGTTGCATCTACAATCAAGCATGTCTTTCTTGAAAGCAGCTTCATCCATGAACAGTTGCCTTTTCAAAATTGCTACTACAAACTGGCACAAACAATCTAGTTTTCTGTCATCAAGATACATCACCATGGAAACTATTGTTCATACAGACAAAGAGTCTTGCATGAGTTTTGATAGATTGTCAAGATTTTAGAAAGTTCAAGGCAAAATGGTTTTCATTATTCAATGGATGAGGTATCATATAAAATTTTTTGTTAGTAGAAGTGCACTGAAAAAGTGTCATGGCAAATCCAAATAGGTACAAATAAATGCTGAGAAACGCAGTGGGGGGAAGAAGGAGGAAGCAATGGAGATGGGGGACCGTTGTAAACAAGTTGAAAATACAAACCCTACCCTTTCAAATAACAAAGTAGTATTCAGTATTTTCTTGACAGTTTTAAAGTGGGGTTACATAACAAATGTCATCAACAGTGTTAAAGACAAAGTGGCAAAAGATGGTCTGAAGGTCATCAGGGTATCATTCAAAATTGGAGTTGCTGTGTTAGAGGGTCACCAAAGGGACAATGATAGCAGAAAAAACACTTTTGTCAAGTCATTAATGTTATAAAAGTGGTTCATGGTTGACTTAGTTTAAGAACATGAAAGCCTCCATTGCCTACACTATTTCGGAGCCCGAGCTTCATAATGTACCAAAGAAAATGTTGAAGTCCGAAGGCAACGCTTAAAGGTTTTGGTTTGAAAACAAACACCCCATTCATTTCAGCCAACAAAGTAACCGTTGGGGTTTTTGTTGTTTCAAAAGGGTAATGTGGATTGACCAACTTCATTTATGAAATCTCCGAGCAAGAGTATCGAGTAAAGCCTCTCTGCTGTCCTCAAGACCAAACAAAGAAGATTGCAGCGATTTTTTAAGAAGTCTGCCACAGTTTCTCTGCGCGACGCGCCTGTAAGTTTGCGCGACGCGCTCAGAAGCGTTTTTGCACTGAATGATAACGGTCGCGCGACGCGCCTGTACATGTGCGCGACGCGCCTGTACACGACGCCCGACTACGACCCGACAGGCCGCCCGGTTGGTTATTGGCACGACGCTCTTCCTCTGCAAAGTGCCACGCACCTGTTTATGCCTCCAACTGCATTCAAAACATTTCCAACCCGCAAACAAATATCTGCATCGTGATTTTGAGGTATTTTGGCTTGCTCTCCTTCCAAATTCACATTTTCTAAATATTGTTTGAGGCAGAAAAACAGTGTTGGTTGAAAGAAGGCAGCGTTCAAATTAAAACAGGGTTTGTTTTTAAGAGCGGTTGTGATTGAAAGCTACAGGCCTCTCCTACCTCATCATAGAAACAAAACGAGCCCTGTTAACCTCTCTCATGAAGTATGACTTTGACTTAGGGTATATGGTTCAAATAAGTGCAAGGAATGAAGGGGTTAGAACAAAATTGTTGAGTTTGACCTAGTTTATATATCATCATATATTTTGTGAAGCTACCTATCAGGGTTAAGGTCAAATCAAAAGAGGGCTTGTCCTCGTTTATCTTGCTACATCACCATATCTGTCAACTGGTTTTGCTGTGAAAATATCCATTGGTTGAAGCTGCGCTTGAATGGTAAATACACTGCTAGAAATGCCTATAGAGAAAACAGTGTGCTGAACTGCTACAAATTTCTCATACCACAGCATACAAAATTTTCAAACTTTGTCACCATATCGGAAAAATAGTGTTTTGGCTGTGTGGTGATCCGAGGTGTAAAACTGTGGTGAAATGCTGAATGTGTTATTAAAGGCACCTACAGGAAAGAAATTGTGCTGAACTAGAAGCTATGTGTTTTCACCTTCATTAATCAAAGGACCAGAGATCCTATACCTTCAAAGCATCAAAGGGCAAAAGTTAACCCTATAGACCACAGAAGGGGCAGTTTTTTCCTGAGTTTGCTACTTGACTATTTTGTTCTTCAAGCTTATTTTGACAAATTGATATTCAGATGGGGTAGAGGTTTTTTCTACAAAGGGCATGGTTTCCATATTAAAAAAGGAGTTTTGATTGTGGGAAAGAGATAAACTCCTACAGGCTTGGTTGAACTTGTAAAGCATTCTTCAAAATTCTGTCACCTTGTTCCATAACAGTGAGTCTGGCTGTATGCTCACACTGAGGGTTAACTTTGTATGTGTATGATTCTGTTTGATGAAGTGACATACAAATAGAGGATAGTAAGTGTAATCAGAAAAAATGGTTTTTGTCAAAGAGCAGTTTTTAGGTTAAAAGCTACAGGGGAAAGTTGCTCACACTTCTCACAGAAAAGACAGTGTTCACTGTGTTGGTTGCTTGACTGTCTTTTGTTTTTCGAGCTTATTGATAAGTGGATGTTCATATAGAGTAGAGGTTTTTTCTGCAAAGGCAAGGGTTACATTGATAAGGGGCCACTGATTATTTTGAAAGAAATAAGCTGCTACAGCCTCTGTTGAAACTTTATAGCTTGTTTAACTCTGTCACCTCTGTTCTCTAACTGTGAATTTGACTGTATACTTACACTGAGGGTTGATTGCATAAGCCCTAAGTCTGTTGATTCATTTTCACACTAGAAAGGCAGGTTTGTAATGATTGGAGAGTCTACTTTGGACAAAGATTAAAATGTGTTGTTAACCTCCAAAACTTCACAAGAACAAGGTGATTTCTTGACACTTTGCACAGGGAATTTACCTAGCAGTCTGTCTCCTTTTCACTGTATGGTATCCTATTGAAAATTCTGTTGACAGAGATACATTCAAGGTAGAAGGGAACTTTTAAGGGAGCAGGGGTTCTTTATATTGTGAGGGAGCAGTGTGCAGTCATCCAAAGACATTCTTCACTATCAAAACAGTGAATTGACACAGTTTGGCTCCAAGAAGGCAGTTTACACAAAGTGAGGTAGTTGGTTTCTTCAAAAGCACAGTTAGGTCAAAATGCCTCCAAGGCAAGACAGCAGGAGTGGCCCACATAAAAGATATGAGCCAATCTCTACAGAGGAGGTAAATGCGCATCCATCTATCCTTTTCAACTTCCATGAAGTAGGTTGTCTAGACTTCTGCCAGAAGATACAGGAGGTCAAAAGTTTTTCGCCATTAACACACCTATGCGCCCTGAGGTTCCAGAACAAGCATTTCCAGGTAGCGGACCTTGATTTCAAGTTTTCTCCAAGATCAGTGTCCAAAGCCACCAAGATTCCATATCATGGCAAGAAATGGTTCAAACAGACCCATCTTGACTTGGAAGATTACAAGCCTTTCATCAAGCCTGAGCATAGAGATGCTTTCACTGCTATTTTTCCTTTTTCTTATCTTCTTGACAGCTATGCTCCTCTTATGAAAGTCATAATGAAGTATTTTACTTGTGAAGGGAGGTTTACTCGAGTTTATGCCTACCATGTCTGACTATTGATGCATTTCACTAGAACCAGGCAGCTAAATCTCCCTTACTTTTTATACAAGAGCATCGAGAAGATGGCATCCACAGTCCAGAAGAAGGCCCCACCTCTGCAAATACCTTCCCTTTTCCATCATTCTCTGATCAAAATTATCATCCTACACCAGCTAGAGAAAAAGGAGGTTCCATGGGATGTATTCATCAGTCACCTAGATTTCTCTACTGTTCCTCCTATCCATACATCTCCCACTCAGCCTATTCATCGCCCTATACCTTTGTCCAGCAGGCCTACTCCTAGAAGGCTCAAAATTACCACTGAATAGTCAAGGCAGCAGGAAGAAGGAGAAGGGAGTAGACAGCAAGAAGAGAAAGGTCATGAGCAAGAGGAAAGGGATGAAGAGCAGCAAACAGAAGATGAGGGACAGCAGTAGGACAGGGATGAAGAGCAGCAAACAGAAGATGAGGGACAGCAGCAAGACAGTGGTGAAGGTCAGCAGCAAACAGAAAATGATGAGCAGCAGGTACAAGAGGAAGAGCAGCAGCTTGATATTGGAGGAGAGGAAAAGCAGTTTGGGCAGGAAATTGAGCAACATCTTGAGCCACAAAATGAACAGGAAATCCAAGCATAGCAGTAGCTTGGGCAGGAAGTTGAGCAACAACTTGAAACACAAATTGAACAAGGCATTGAAGTAGCACAGCAGCAGCTTGATTTTGGCGAATAGGGGCAGCAAAGTGAACAGAAAGAAGAAGACACCCAACAGCCTCAAGGAGAGCAGCAGTTCCAAGAATATGTCAAGGGTAAAGCAGTTGTGTCTCCTCCTCCCAAAAGAACAAAGCTCAGCACAGCAAGGAAGAAAGAGTCTAAGGCGGCCACTCCAAAAGTGACAAAATTTGTCCCTAGCAAAAGAAGATTGCCCAAGAGGTCTCACACTAGCATGCCAAGAAGGAAAAGTGCAAGATTGGCCTTCAAAGGGAAAAGCAAGATTGGAAAAAGTCAAGAACATGAAGGTGGATTAGCTGTCATTCCAATCCAAAGTGATGACAGCGATAATGAAGCCCGCCTTCTTGAAAACCTCCTAATCCATAAAGAGGGGCAAATTGAGGCATTAGAGAATGATCTTCAACGGGCAAGAAACTTAAACCATTTCTTGGAGATCCAAAATAAACAGATGACTGTTCACACAACAGTTCATGAGGCAAGGGCTATCAAATACAAGAATGAGGCAGCTAAGGCACAAATGAGGATAGAAGAACTCATTGGTGAGTTTGATGAGGAGGAAGAAGGAGACCAGCCTAGGCAGAAGAGGCCTAGAACCATAGGGCTTAAAAGAGCCTTGGAAAAGCAGAAAGAAGAAGAACAAGCCCATCTCCAAGCCTTTCCTCTCACTGCACTCCTTGAGCAGAAAATTGAAGAAAACAAAGAGGCATGGCTTGAAAGAGCCAACAAACACTTGGAGATGAAACTTGAAAGAGCAAACAGAGATCTAGAGCTACAAAGAAAGAGGACACATCACTTTCAAAAGTTAAATCAGTTTTCCCGGCGCAAACTAAAGGCAGCCCAAGAGAAATTGAAGAAGGCAAAGGGAAAGCACCCGGCACGGAAAGAGGAGAAAAGCACATCAGATCTTGAAATTTTGGCCTTAGCTTCGGAGCATGTTGCTAGGGACCCTTGAGGGTCATGCGTGCCAATTTTGGGCCCATTTCGACAACTTTTTGTTTTTTGGCATTTTTTGGGTTTTTGGTCGAAAACTCATAATTTCTCCATTTCAGTTTGAGGATTTGTCAAGGGAGAAGGATGATACCAGTTGATGCCATAATTCTATGAGCAGGTCCCCAGCGATTTTCAGAGCATTTGGAGATCATTCGCCCCCTCAAATTGGCGAAAAATGCTCACTTTTTGCACATTCTGCCCGTCATATCAGCAGTCTGCTATTTCCTGGCTTTTTACACACAGGTATAGATTTGGAGGACTTTCAGGCATCAGATTGAGGTGATTTCAGTTGTACCGGAAAGTACACACAGAGAGCTTTCCAACGGGCCATCATGAGCCCTGTTTCGACACCGGGAAGGCTGCCAAATGTTTCCGGCAAGTCAGGGGACTTTTTCTTGATATAAATTTGAAGTATTTTTGTAATTTTTGAACCTCAAAAATCTGCTTTTTCCAAATGTGCGTTTAGCTATTTTTGCACTTGGAAAATGTTGCAAAGTCAATTAAATTCCTTTTTTTAGCAATTTTTAGATATTTTATGAGATATTTTTGTGCCTTGGGCTTTGCAAAGCCTCAAGGACAAGTTTAGATATTTTGATTAGGCCAATGAGGATGGAAGTTGAACCATGAGGTTTTCCTCACTTGAGCCTATTTATTCCACAAGCTCTCATTGTAAACAAGGCTGAAATTGAGAGAAGAAGCAATATATTGGTCATATGAGCTTTGAAGAACATACTTGTGTTATGATTTTGGACTGCCTCTTGGATGCTTTTGATGAATGATGAAGGATTGTTGATGGATTCCATGACATGGTAGAATGGTATAGTGTTTCTTGCTTTGTTGTTGTCTTCTAGTATTCATTCATGATACATGCTTCTTGATGCTATAGATCAGTAGAGATTAAGTTTGAGATATGCCCATGGAGGCACCTCAAAATTCCTGAATCTTCATAGCTTTTATGTTTTCTTCCTCCTTAGTTGCACTAAATAATTCTTAACTGTTCTTTAGTAACTTAAGGATATTGTTGCTAGTTTTATTCATAAGTTCTATGCATGTGAGTAGGATGTATGGTGTGCCCTGCTTACCTATGATTGTCCATAGTTCTGTCCATGAAACTATCTCTTTGACTGATTAGCTTATCATCTTGTTGAACCAAGGAGGCCTAGTCTCGATCTAGCCCTTTGCCTAAAACTATGAAAGCTTGTTTGTCAAAGTGCCCAATAACTTAAAGACTGTGTTTAGGCGTTCCGGCATAGTATTTTGAGTTGTTAGTCCATCTTATGTGTTTTCCCCAAAGTCTGATAGCCATTTCCCAAAGTTAGAGGGTCTTATACTTCTATGCATGGCTTGAAAGTTTGTTTCTATGCGTTGATTAGTTTATAGTTACATTTTGCATGATTAAGGGTTTTCTTTACCATGTTTATGTTATCTATTGAACCAGTGATGCTTGAAACTCTTTGTTGTTCACAAACTTGATGTCCATTTACACCATTTTGCCCTAAGATCCTTTCTACCTTGAATCAAATCGGCCCTTCAACAGCCTTGTATCGTCATCTAATAGATTTCTTGAACTTTTGACCCCATAGCCTAGTTAATCTACATCTTGTTATCTATTTTATATCTTTGATCAGTTTCATCCCTCACAACTTAAAAAACAAAAATAAAAAACTTACTTCATAACTAGCCTAAAATCAGAATACAATAAGCGAAAACACCGATATCTTTTACATATAATAGAGAGAGCCCTCTCTGAGTCCAGGAAGGCTAGGTCCTCGGGCTCCAAAGCTTGGTTTGATGTTACATCATCATTTGGCTCACCAATCGGCCAAATCACGGGACCCTAACATAATGGCGATCACGGTGGGACATATTGAGTTCATGATAGTCTAGCAAACTTTTATAGAATCCTTAGTCTTTCAACTTTTAACTTAAGCCATCAGCCTTTAGAATCATTTAGTGTAAACTCTCTGCTTCACCATCTTAGCAAAGTGATGAATCAGGTTTATAACACTTTTACATCCTAGGCTACACATAAAACTCAGAGAAACCCCAAAAAAACTCCCTTAGATTGGTTTTTGTCAATATTGGTGGTGGACCATACACACATATCTCGAAAGCAACCAATTTCCACCTGGCGACTCCACTAACCTCTAGTAGGCCTTACTATTTTACCGAACTCTAGGTTACTATCCGATAGACCTATCCCATCGCTCACTAACATAGCGGGAGATGGTGGGACACTGAGTACATGATAGTCTAGCAAACTCTTATAGACTCTTTGGTCCTTTAGATACCATAAACAAGCAAGCAGTCCATAGACCCATTTAGAGTAAACTCTTTTTGTTATCATCACCCTAGCAAAGTGTTGAAACAAGTCTAGGATACTTTAAACCATAGGCTGCACATAAAACTCAGAATATCCAAAATATTTCCAGATTAGTTACCGGTGGTGGACCATAGCTATCTTCACAAAAACAACCCAGTTCCACCTGGCGACTCCACTAATCCATCCCTTTTATTTTGACCATCCTTCACCTTAGTAGAACTTTAGAGAGACAACTCATCCAGAACATTCACCAATACCATTCTCTCTAAACTCTAGATCCAAAATCTGGCTTCACGAAGAATCAACACCAGATCCCATCCAGACCCAAACCCCCCTATCATAGTAGATGACCCAGAGAAGATTCTCTGGCAAGCTTCCGAAACTGACCATCTAGCTACTGGTAGATCCATCCGTAAAACAAGATCAGTACCTAAACATCTCACTATCCTACCAGATTCACCTTTTGAATTAGAGTCATCAAAAACTCTTCTCAGAAGAAAATCATATAGTAAGATAAACTTTGACGATCTTGAAACCCTAGACCAATCACACAGTCATAGTAGAGAAGCCTCACCTTCCACCCCCCCCTATTTTCAGCTTCTCCATTACTTTGGCTCCCACCATCCCAGATCTTCTCAAAACCAGATCACCAGTGCAAGTTCATCCGCCACACCTGTTCAAACCACCTCATCTCATCCCACTAGTCCTCATCCTGTACATCATCCATTAGCTCCCGTCATGGCAGCCTGGTATGCACCTTTGGTGTTGCCACCGCCCTTGGCTCCTCTCCCAAATAAATATCAAGACAAAATCCCACACTTTACTAGAGAAGACACCACTACACCTCAACAACATATAAGTAGGATGACTGATGCCTATGAATACCTGGAGGTACAAGACGAGACCGTCAGAATGAGAATATTCGCCCAAAGTCTTGGTGGTGAACCAAAAACATGGTTCAAAAGTTTAACTCCAAACAGTATCCACAATATCCCAGAACTACATCAAGTCTTCAGAAATAGGTGGGAAATCCGAAGAAACCCCATTCAAATCCTATCAGAATATAACAACCTAAAACGGGAAAATGGGGAAAGTGTCCAAGCTTACTGCACTAGTTTCAATAGTGTATATAACTCCCTCCCACCTCATTTCAAACCCCCACTTGGTTTAGCCTTGGCAAAATTCCCCGAGGGTTTCGATCCGGACATGACATATCATCTGAGAGACAAGGATCCCCCTACCTTAGAGGAAATGCAACAAATAGCCATAAAAGCAGATGCCAATTTAGCAGAAAAAAGGGCTAGGACTAGATCAGAAAGAAAGGTCACATATAAAGACGAGGTCTCCACTTCATCACCTTCCCTAGATCCTAGAATAGATGACTTAGTCAAAACTATGGCCAAAATGTGGGAAAGGATAAATGAAAAGGCTCCTGTTAGGGACAACCAGCCAAACCCTCCAAACAGAAACCGAAACCAAAACTTTAGGAGGGAACAGCCCCAAAACAGACCAAGGGATAATGACCAACAGATCAGGCCACCATTCAATGAAAACTATGTGGAAGAAGATGACAGGGATTCAGAACCTCTTGATGAACATCATTTAAACCTCATAGGATCTGATAATGAGAGTGAGGTGTACCTCACAGAAGAAGAACAAGCGTTCTTTTCTCCTAATCAGGATGAGACCAACTATGAAGATCTCGACGACCCTGCCATAGATTTTCAGAATGCCATTATAGAGGCTCACAGGCAATATGACCTTAGAAGCAAAAGAAACCAAGATAATTCCAAGAGAGGTAACTCAGATACTGCTAAGACCCCTGATACCATCCTCAAGAAAGCAATAAGTAGTGACAAAATCAAGGTGGAGAAAAATGACCAAAACAAAGCTAAAGTTACCCAAACTAGTCCTAACTCAGCTATTCCGAGTACTTCCACAAAAGTTTCCGAAGCAACTATGGCAAACAAAATCCCAAAACAAAGCCAACAAAATCAGAACATAGAGAAGGTCGTGGCTGAAAAAACTGAAACAAACATATCTAAACTTCAGCCGCCTTTCAGCTTTGAAGGCGAAATCGCCAAGATCAAGATCACCATGCCTCTTACTGAAATCATTGCCCAAAACTCTTATAAATCCCAAGTACTAAAAGTCCTAAATCTAGGGAATGATGCAAACACTGTTAATCTGGCTGATGACACTCCTGAAGTGTTGTTTGGTCCGAGGATAGAGGGAAAATTCCAAGAAGGAACTACTCTTCCATTTTACATTAGCCTAAACATCCACGACCAAATCCTCCACAATGCCATGCTAGACTCCGGCGCCTCGCATAATCTTATGCCGAAGGTAGTAATGGAAAGGCTAGGCCTGGAAATCACAAGACCATACAAGACTTGTACTCATTTGATTCGAGTAGAGTCAAATGCCTGGGTTTGATCAAAGACCTTTGTTTTAGTCTGGCCCAAATACCTGCAAAACATCTAATCATGGATATAGTAGTGGCAGACATTCCTCCCAAGTACGGGATGCTTCTATCCAGATCTTGGGGAGCCAAACTCCAAGGGAATATTCAACTGGACATGTCATACGCCACCATTCCTGTGTTCGGCCAGACCAGAATACTCTAGCGAGAATCACACATGAAATACATGATTAGCAGTCAAGATAGGTCAGAGAACGTTCCAATGTATTCCTTGCGTTCCGACCTGAACTCTTTCATTATGCATATTGATGAAAACATGGAGGAAGAGTCAGAAGAAACCGAAATAAACTTAGATCCAGCACATCAGCTGTCCCTAGTGCCTTATGATGAACTAGACACTCAAAACTACCATGATCATGAACAACTATGTCATGAAGAAAGTAATTATGTCCATTCTAAGGTGGGATTAGAGCAAGAAGCGCAAACCCATATGTACTATCAAGCAAATTACTCTAACCCTAGTCAAACACCAGCAGTAACCTGCGGAAATTTTTTCCAGGTAAAGGCTTTAGAAGACTTACACATCATAAACCTGTTCGGAACCCGGGAGCAAGGGAGTTTAATGTTTCTACCATATCTCAAAGATTTACCATCATATGGATCATCCACTGCAAATGAAACTTTGACTATAGCCCCAGCAGCTCAAAATCTAGAAAAAATGCCTGATAAACTTCTTATGAGCAAGAATGATAATTGCAGTCCCAGCATACCTGAGCTACTGAAATTGGCTCATATTCTGTCTTTTCATGAAGAACTTAGAAATGCTAAAATCAGAAATCTCATGCAGAATACCAATTTCTACAGGAAAAACAAAGAAAAATGCTGTGATACTTCCTCTCCCTCAAAGAATAATTTTGACAAAGGAAAACATAACAATCTGAACAAAACTGCAATAATCAGGGATAAAACAGCTGGTCAAAGAGTCTGTTTCAATTTTAGAAATACTACTGCATTTCCCTATAACAGAAATTTTGTTTTTTCTACCCAAGACCATGATATACCAATTAAAAGTGCTTTTAATCGTGTGTTTTCGCAAGATAATGTTTCAGGTCATGTTCAAAATATTCCCTTGCAAAGTAGATAGCTTAAAGATTTTTTCCAGTTTGCGGGAGGTAGATCTAATTTCAAAATCAAAATTGCAAAACCACCCAATATCAGAAATTTGTTCATGAAGGCCATGTTCCCAGTTTTAAATTTCTGCATTTTTGCATACCTTGATGATGTCATTATCTATTTCAAGAATGACCAAGAGTACATGCATTACTTAAGGAAAATGTACAGTAAGGAAAGGAGTGGAAATCAGATATTCAAAGAGGTACAACGGGAGGATACCGATCTGTTCAGAGATTCTTGCATGAATCCCTATGTCATGTTAGAGAGAGAAAACTTTCCAAATTTCTCTTTTCAGGAGTTGAGTGGGCCAAGGGTGAGAGGAGATCCTTACGAGGATAAGATGCTTAAATTCCGTCATTTCCAAGATTTCTGAGTTTGAAACACTTTTCATTCATTGTACATACCATTGTCTGAAATATTGAAAAATAGAAAAGTCAAAAACAGTAAAAGATAAGAAAAGTCAAAAACAGTAAAAAAACAGAAAAGAGGGCGAGTGAAAATAGAAAAAAGGCCCCATGTTCCAAAAAATAGTCTTTCGGAAAGCAAGCAAGCCTAAATGCCGCTACTAGTACTTCAATGTCTTGTTCAGCTATCTAGCCTAATCATAGCTGAGCATGTTTAAATTTATTTGCTGATAAGTTAGTGAGTGTAAAAGATAGTCAACATTGTGTAAGATTGACTTATCACAGAGTTTAGATTAGGGAGAGATTCTGGTTCCACATGCCTAAAATAGAACCAAAGAGAGAAGCGAGGGATGAAAAATACATTGTACATCTTAGCCCCGCTTGTCTAGTTTCCTTTTGTTGCAAAATAATATTTGTGTGCAACTTGTCTTTTATGCCGCAAATGCATGACAAATCAGACTGTCTAATCCTGATTTGATCATTTTAAATTTCATGTTTTAGATTAGAGAACAAAATCCTGTCAAACTGCTTAATCTTGACAGTTGATCTAGCATAGGTAGACTAATGAAGGAGTTCATCAGTTTAATCTGAACTCCCGGCAGATATAAGAGTAGAAATAGATAGGTTCATTTTGCAAAAAGAAAAATATACATTGTCAAAAGGCTGCTAGTCCAAATGCGCCAACGAGAAGAAAAAATGTTAGGAAAGATAGTGGGGTAGGTAGAAGTATCATTGATGTTAACCATGCTGTCACTTTTCATAAATAGCATCAAAGAAGGGTGAAATTTTGCGCCAATGGGTAAGGCACTGGTCTTCATAAGCCAAAGATCTGAATTCTGGACACCTCCTGACGAGGAGCTGCCCTCCTTAAATGGAGCCACTCTTAGTCATCAGTATTTTTCACTTGTTAGTGATGACTCTATCCATAGCTGAGTTTTCTATAAGCTGATTTCCATATGTCAATTTGTCATCTAGAAAACCCACATAAAACTTTTTTCGCCCTCCTACTTTTCAGTCCACCCATGTCAAAGTTAAAACTCATTATCACTATCCTATCTAGCTTTAGCCCTACTAGTCTGCCCATCAGCTCTAAAAGGACAATCCAATGTCTATTTCAAAAGCCTCCCCCTAAGTTAGGAAGTGGCGCTTTAAGGCATTTTACCCTTGGCAACCATCAAAAGGCCAAAAACCTCCATCTGTTACAGACCAATCATGACAGACCTCCCACTCTGCAAATGAAATTTATAACAGCCCTAAGTCGCGCCACTTACACACCCCTAAGTCTCAGCACTGCATAGACCACAGTCTCAAGCTGATTATTAGGTGTTTTACAGTGTTTTATGGATTTTACAAAGAGAGGAAATATAACATCATCTCAGAAGAAATTTATTGAATCTACATTTAGAAGAACAACTGCTTCTCAATGTAAACATGAGCCTGAGATATATCTGCAAGACAGAGAGTTACTCATCAAGACCTTGCAGCTTCCTTTCAGCATGAAAATCACAGTAAGAGAAAGACACCACTGTCACAGCAAACTGGTAATTTGTCATGGCCAAGAACCTCCTTCATTTACAAGCAGAGGGTTAGGGCGCCTCCTTCATCTACAAGTGGAGGGCGCCGACCAATATTGACTTTAAGGATTGCAAAAGCCCAGGTTTGCTTTTTACTAAACAATGAAACAGTGACTCTAGGTTTTCTGAGTATAAGTGATGATCATAACAGGGCTAGGATCTGAAGTGTGCAAGAAAAGGGAAAACAGAGTTTTGGTCTTGTAAAGGAAGTCATTTGAAGTTTTCAAATCATATGAATTGTTAAAACCTTGGAGAGACATATCATTAGTGAAAACAATTCTAATCATAAGCAGCCTGATGTTTCAACAAGACCAAATTGAAGAAAAATTGACAAGTCATGTCATTACACAGGCAGAAGAAAAGGTGTTTGTTTTTCAAAGGGTGCTAACCTCCATACTCACAGAGATTATCTTTCAAAGACTTGTCATAAGTTGATCTAGGCAAATGGTGACATTTCAGTTCCCATCAGCAAAGAGCAGTACAATGAGACATTGAAGAGCTCCCTCACAGGAAACATAAAGAGCAGTTCTCCTTGTTTCACTTTCTAACTCTCATGCATCATCCCCTGTTTTGTCTTCTACCCACAGTCAAAGAAGAAAGCTCAAAGACACCTAACAGTTGCATCTACAGTCAAGCAAAACCTGTCACCTGATTAGATTTACATTGAAGGCAAAATTATGGCATAATACCTAGAGCAAAAATGTATTTGATCTAGTTTGTCTCTTACAAACAGGTATACAAGCTCATTAAGCATAAAAAGAGCTTTGGCACAGTGTTTCGGGTTCTGGAAAGCATCAAAGGCAAAATCTAAATACCACTACTCCAAAAAGAGACATTTCCTCCTCTAAGTAAGAACAGTCAAAGTTTCAAAAGACATCTTATCCACAAGTTATGATCTGAGTTTTGAAAACTTTGAAAAGCATGGAAAGAAAATCAGCTGACAAAGGAAATTTGAGTTTTATCACCAAGAGACATCACCATTGGAACTATTGTTCATCATAGGCAAAGGAGTTGTTTTGATAGACTGTCAATGTTTTAGAAAGTTCAAGGTAAAAATAAGTTATCATTATTCAATGAACAGAGGTATTATATGATATCTTTTGGGCAGGGAAGTATTTTGAAAAGGGGTGCCTTTCTTAAATCAAAGAGCCATGAACAAATCCAAATAATGTCAGCAAATTGGGGCACCTGCAGTGAGAAAGAAGTTGAAGAAGCAAGTGAAGACAGAAACTGTCAAAGCAAGTGTTAAAGACAAAGTGGCAAAAGATGGTCTGAAGGTCATCAGGGTATCATTCAAAATTGGAGTTGCTGTGTTAGATGGTCACCAAAGGGACAATGATAGCAGAAAAACATTTTTGTCGAGTCATTAATGTTATAAAAGTGGTTCATGTTGACTTGGTTTAAAAACATGAAAGCCTCCGTTGCCTACACTATTTCGGAGCCCGAGCTTCATAATGTACCAAAGAAAATGTTGAAGTCCGAAGGCAACGCTTAAAGGTTTTGGTTTGAAAACAAACACCCCATTCATTTCAGCCAACAAAGTAACCGTTGGGGTTTTTGTTGTTTCAAAAGGGTAATGTGGATTGACCAACTTCATTTATGAAATCTCCGAGCAAGAGTATCGAGTAAAGCCTCTCTGCTGTCCTCAAGACCAAACAAAGAAGAGTGCAGCGATTTTTTAAGAAGTCTGCCACAGTTTCTCTGCGCGACGCGCTTGTAAGTTTGCGTGACGCGCTCAGAAGCGTTTTTGCACTTACCGATAACGGTCGCGCGACGCGCCTGTACACGGCGCCCGACTACGACCCGACAGGCCGCCCAGTTGGTTATTGGCGCGACGCTTTTCCTCTGCAAAGTGCCGCGCACCTGTTTATGCCTCCAAATGCCTTCAAAACATTTCCAACCCGCAAACAAATATCTGCATCATGATTTTGAGGTATTTTGGCTTGCTCTCCTTCCAAATTCACATTTTCTAAATATTGTTTGAGGTAGAAAAACAGTGTTTGTTGAAAGAAGGCAGCGTTCAAATTAAAACAGGGTTTGTTTTTAAGAGCGGTTGTGATTGAAAGCTACAGGCCTCTCCTACCTCATCATAGAAACAAAACAAGCCCTGTTAACCTCTCTCATAAATTATGACTTTGAATTAGGGTATATGGTTCAAATAACTGCAAAGAATGAAAGGGTTAGAGCAAGATTTTTGAGTTTGACCTAGTTTATATATCATCATATATTTTGTGGAGCTGCATATCAGGGTTAAGGTCAAAATCAAGGGAGGTCTTGTCCTCATTTAACTTGCTACATCACCATATCAGCTAACCGGTTTTACGTTCAAATATCCACTGCTGAAGTCCTCAATGGTAAATACACTGCTAGAAGTGCCTATAGAGAAGCAGTGTGTTGAAACTGCTACAAATTTTCACACCACAGCATTCAAAACTTTCAAACCTTGTCACCATAGCTTAAAAACAGTGTTTTGGCTGTGTAGTGATCCGAAGTGTAAAACTGTGGTGAAGTGCTGAATGTGTTATTAAAGGCACCTACAGGAAAGAAATTGTGCTGAAGTAGAAGCTGTGTGTTTTCACTTTCATTAATCAAAGGACCAGGGATCCTATACCTTCAAAGCATCAAAGGGCAAAAGTTAACCCTATAGACCACAAAAGGGGCAGTTTTTTCCTGAATTTGCCACTTGACTGTTTTGTTCTTCAAGCTTACTTTGACAATTTGATATTCAGATGGGGTAGAGGTTTTTCTACAAAGGGCAGGATTTCCATATTAAAACAGGGGTTTTGCTTGTGGGAAAGAGATAAAATCTTACAGGCTTGGTTAAACTTGTAAAGCATTCTTCAAAATTCTGTCACCTTGTTCCATAACAGTGAGTCTGGTTGTATGCTAACACTGGGGTTTAACTTTGTATGTGTATGATTCTATTTGATGAAGTGACATACCTATAGAAGACAGTGAAGTGTAATCAGAAAAAAGGGTTTTTGTCAAAGAGCAGTTTATAGGTTGAAAGCTACAGGGGAAAATTGCTCACACTTCCCACAGAAAAGACAGTGTCCACTATGTTTGTTGCTTGACTATCTTTTGTTTTTCGAGCTTATTGATAAGTGTATGTTCATATAGAGTAGAGGTTTTTTCTGCAAAGGAAAGTGTTACATTGATAAGAGGTCCTAGTTATTTTGAAAAGAGAAGACTATTGCAGGCTTGGTTGAACTTTTGGAGCATTTTTACTCTGTCACCTTGTACAGAACTGTAACATTGACTGTCTAAATTTCACTAAGGGTTGATTGCATAAAACATAAGTGTGTTGAGTAATAGGCACACTAGGAAAGGCAGGTTTTTAAGGATTGGAAATTCTACCTTGAGACAAAGATGTAGATGTGTTGATTGACCTCTAAAACTTCACAGGAACAAGGTGATTTCTTGGCACTTTAAACAAACAATTCACCTAACAGTTGTCTCCTTTCACTGTATGGTCTCTTATTGAGAAATCTACTGACAGAGCTATTTTAAAGGTAGATAGACCACTTTATGAAAGAGCAGGGGGTTTTTGTATTGTAAGGAAACTTGTTGCAAATCATCCAAATTACATTGTTTCTCTGTCAGAGCAGTGCACTGACACAGTTTGACCCCAAGAAGGCAGTTTACACACAGCAAGGCAGTTTATTTCTTCAAAAGCACATTTAGGTCAAAATGCCTCCAAGGCAAGACAGCAGGAGTGGTCCGCATAAAAGATATGAGCCAATCTCTACAGAAGAGGTTAATGCTCATCCATCCATCCTTTTCAACTTCCATGAAGTAGGTTGCCTAGATTTCTGCCAGAAGATACAGGAGGTCAAAATTTTTTCGCCATTAACACACCTATGCGCCCTGAGGTTCCAGAACAAGCATTTCCAGGTAGCGGACCTTGATTTCAAATTTTCTCCAAGATCAGTGTCCAAAGCCACCAATATTCCATATCATGGCGAGAAATGGTTCAAACAGACCCATCTTGACTTGGAAGATTACAAGCCTTTCATCAAGCCTGAGCATAGAGATACTTTCACTGCTATTTTTCCTTTTTCTTATCTTCTTGACAGCTATGCTCCTCTTATGAAAGTCATAATGAAGTATTTTACTTGTGAAGGGAGGTTTACTCGAGTTTATGCCTACCATGTCCGATTATTGATGCATTTCACTAGAACCAGGCAGCTAAATCTCCCTTACTTTTTATACAAGAGCATCGAGAAGATGGCATCCACAGTCCATAAGAAGGCCCCACCTCTGCAAATACCTTCCCTTTTCCATCATTCTCTGATCAAAATTATCATCCTACACCAGCTAGAGAAGAAAGAGGTTCCATGGGATGTATTCATCAGTCACCCAGATTTCTCTACTGTTCCTCCTATCCATATATCTCCCACTCAGCCTATTCATCGCCCTATACCTTTGTCCAGCAGGCTTACTCCTAGAAGGCTCAAAATTGCCACAGAACAGTCAGGGCAGCCGGAAGAAGGAAGGGAAGTAGACAACAAGAAGAGAAAAGTCATGAGAAAAAGGAAAGGGATGAAGAGCAGCAAACAGAAGATGAGGAACAGCAACAGGACAGTGTTGAAGGTCAGCAGCAAACAGAAAATGATGAGCAGCAGGTACAAGAGGATGAGCAGCAGCTTGATATTGGAGGACAGGAACAGCAGCTTGGGCGGGAAATTGAGCAACATCTTGAGCCACAAAATGAACATGAAATCCAAGCACATCAACAGCTTGATTTTGGTGAAAAAGGGCAACAGGTTGAAACACAAATTGAACAAGGCATTGAAGTAAAACATCCAATTGATATTGGCGAACAGGGGCAGAAAATTGAACAGCAAGAAGAAGACACACAGCAGCCTCAAGGAGTGTAGCAGTCTCAAGAAGATGTCAAGGGTAAAGCAATTGTGTCTCCTCCTCCCAAAAGAACAAAACCCAGCACAGCAAGGAAGAAAGGGTCTAAAGCTGCCACTCCAAAAGTGACAAAAGTTGTCCCTAGCAAAAGAAAATCGCCCAAGAGGACACCCACTAGCATGCCAAGGAGGAAAAGTGCAAGATTGGCCTTCAAAGGGAAAAGTAAGGTTGGAGAAAGTAAAAAACATGGAGGTGCATTGGCTGTTATCCCAATCCAAAGTGATGATAGTGATAATGAAGCCCGCAGTCTTGAAAACCTCCTAATCCATAGAGAGGGGCAAATTGAGGCATTGGAGAATGATCTTCAACGGGCAAGAAACTTAAACCATTTCTTGGAGATCCAAAATAAACAGATGAATGTTCACACAGCAGTTCATGAGGAACGAGCTATTAAATACAAGCAAGAAGCTGCCAAGGCACAAGCGAGGATAGAAGAACTCATCGGTGAGTTTGATGAAACTAAAGAGGGAGACCAGACTAAGCGAAAGAGGCCTAGGACCATAGGGCTTAAAAGAGCCTTGGAAAAGCAGAAAGAAGAAGAACAGGCCCACCTTCAAGCTTTTCCCTCACTGCCCTACTTGAGCAGAAAATTGAAGAAAATAAAGAGGCATGGTTAGAAAGGGCCAACAAACACTTGGAGATGAAGCTTGAAAGAGAAAATAGAGATCTGGAGCTACAAAGGAAGAGGACACATCACTTTCAAAAGTTGAATCAGTTTGCCCGGCGCAAACTAAAGGCAGCCCAAGAGAAACTGAAGAAGGCAAAGGGGAAGCGCCCGGCACAGAAAGAGGAGAAAGGCATATCAGCACTTGACATTTTGGCCTCAGCTTCGAAGCATGTTGCTAGGGACCCTTGAGGGTCATGCGCACCAATTTTGAGCCCATTTTGACAACTTTTTGTTTTTTGGCATTTTTTGAGTTTTTGGTCAAAAACTCATAAATGCGCCATTTCATTCTGAGGATTTTTCAAGTGAGGAGGATGATACCATTTGATGCCATAATTCTATGAGCAGGTCCCCAGCGATTTTCATAGCATTTGGAGATCATTCACCCCCTCAAAACGGCGAAAAATGCTTACTTTTTGCACATTCTGCCCGGCATATCAGCAGTCTGCAATTTTCTGGCTTTTTACACACAGGTACAGATTTGGAGGACTTCCAGGCATCAGATTGAGGTGATTTTAGTTGTGCCGGAAATTATACATTCAGAGATTTCCAACGAGCTATCATGAGCCTCGTTTCGACACTGGGAAGGCTGCCAATTGTTTCCAGCAAGACAGGGGACCGTTTTCTGATATAAATTTGAAGTATTTTTGTAATTTTTGAACCTCAAAAATCTGCTTTTCCCAAATGTGCGTTTAGCTATTTTTACACTTGGAAAGTGATCCAAAGTCAATTAAATTCCCTTTTTTAGCAATTTTTAGATATTTTATGAGATATTTTTGTGCCTTGGGCTTTGCAAAGCCTCAAGGATAAGTTTAGATATTTTGATTAGGCCAATGGGATAGCTAGTTGCACCATGAGGTTTTCCTCACTTGAGCCTATTTATTCCACAAGGCTTCATTGTAAAACAAGGCTGAACTTGAGAGAAGAAGCAATATATTGGTCATATGAGCTTTGAAGAACATACTTGTGTTATGATTTTGGACTTCCTCTTGGATGCTTTTGATGAATGATGAAGGATTGTTGATGGATTCCATGACATGGTAGAATGGTATAGTGTTTCTTGCTTTGTTGTTGTCTTCTAGTTTTCATTCATGATACATGATTCTTGCTTGCTATAGATCAGTAGAGATTAAGTTTGATATATGCCCATGGAGGCACCTCAAAATTCCTGAATCTTCATAGCTTTTATGTTTTCTTCTTCCTTAGTTGCACTAAAGAATTCTTAACTGCTCTTTAGTAACTTAAGGATACTGTTGCTAGTTTTATTCATAAGTTCTATGCATGTGAGTAGGATGTATGGTGTGCCTTGCTTACCTATGATTGTCCATAGTTCTTTCCATGAAACTATCTCTTTGACTGATTAGATTATCATCTTGTTGAACCAAGGAGGCCTAGTCCCGATCTAGCCCTTTGCCTAAAACTATGAAAGTTTGTTTGTCAAAGTGCCCAATAACTTAAAGACTGTGTTTAGGCGTTCCGGCATAGTATTTTGAGTTGTTAGTCCATCTTATGTGTTTTCCCCAAAGTCTGATAGCCATTTCCCAAAGTTAGAGGGTCTTATACTTCTATGCATGGCTGGAATGTTTGTTTCGATGTGTTGATTAGTTTATATTTACATGTTGCATGATTAAGGGTTTTCTTTACCATGTTTATGTTATCTATTAAACCAGTGATGCTTGAAACTCTTTGTTATTCACAAACTTGATGTCCATTTACTCCATTTTGCCCAAAGATCCTTTCTACCTTGAATCAAATCGGCCCTACAGCAGCCTTGCATCATCATTTGATAGCCTCCTTGACCTTTTTGACCCCATAGCCCAGTTGATCTAAATTCTTGTTACCCATTTTATATCTTTGATCAGTTTTATCCCTCACAAACTTAAAAACAAAAAACCAAAAACATACTTCATAACTAGCCTAATATCAGAACACCATAAGCAAACACACCGATATCTTTTACATCTAATAGAGAGAGCCCTCTCTGAGTCCAGGAAGGCTAGGTCCTTGGGCTCCAAAGCTTGGTTTGATGTTACATCGTCATTTGGCTCACCAATCGGCCAAATCACGGGACCCTAACAAGACCCATTTCACTCCAATAACTTATTTCCTTGTGCGAGGTCCACTAACTCCCATGTGTCATTCCTTTCAATTACTCCTATTTCTTCATTCATTGATTCAATCCACTTCTCTTGTTTTAATGCATCTTCAAAATGGATTGGGTCATCAACATGACAAAATAATGCAAATAAAGAATTCAGACAAGAACTATTATCAACTTCTTCTTGTTCATAAATTTCACTTAAATTTCTGAATCTTGGTCTTCTTGTATTTGCTGAAGATGTGCTTGGAGTTGAAGTTGAACTCGAGGGAGTTGTTGATTGATCCAGATTTATGCAGGAACGCAATAGAATAAACATATAAACATAAATACAGAGATGCAGCGGAAATAACACTTCATTTCATTAATATCAAAGAACTGAAATTTGCTTACAGACAGAATGGAAATAAAACTAGCTAGGGCGCTGGTAGCTATCTCTGAGAAGAGATGTGGCGGCTACGGGCCTCTGAACTGAGTTACAATGAGGCTCGAGGGCCTATTTATCATTTAGAAACAATGGGAAATCCTAAACAGCCAAAACCCTAACCCTAGGAGATGAAGCGCCAAAACTATGGGCCCTGTTTGGGTAAATTGGTGTTTCAACTTCCCAGGGGCGTAACTTTGGGATACGATCTCCGTTTGACGCGTACCATACCTCATTAGAAAGATCTATCTGAGGACTACAAATTTGGAACAAGCAACATCGGTCCATGGACCCATGTTGCTCTCCATTTTCCCAAAAAATGTCGTTTAGGGCCTCAAAACGGCTCCGGAAGTTTAGGACCGAAAAACTGCTAAAAATAGTAAACTGTGCCGAAACTAAAAAACTGAAATAGACAATGGTGGAGCCCCAAGTGGAATAGGTGGGTGACCACCAATATCCACTTGGATCATTCCTCCCCCCTTAGGAAGCAATGGTCCCCATTGCGTTAAGTTCCTCCATGAGATGAGGAAATTTCTGCTGAACTTGGTCTCTGGTGAACCACTTTCCTTGGTGCAGGAGTTGGCCAGCTTTGACAACCCGATACAGTTGGATCCTCTGTTGGTGAGTGTTCTTAATTTGCATGTCCATGATACAATCTGTGGTGGCCTGTTCCATGCAGTCTGGGTTTAACTCTGTTGGTGTGAGTTGTTCTGCAATGTCCGAAGTGTCCAGTAGAAGTGGGAAGTAAGGACGAAGGCGATCCACATTGAAGACTGGGTGCAGACCAAGGAATGGTGGAATACTAAGCTCAAAAGCATTGTTCCCTACAGCCTTGGTGATGGTGTACGGCCCGTATCGGAGCGGGCGAAGCTTCCGGTGAGGGCCAGTGAGGCACTCCTTCTGCAAATGCAGCCATACTTTGTCGCCCACCTGGAAGTTGTGTGGCACCCGGTGTTGATCATGGCGCTGCTTGTACTTCGCATTGGCTCTGTCCAATATATCATGAACTTGTTGGCGGATGTGTTGAATGCGCTCGATGAAGCTACTTGCTTTGTCAACTTCAGACTGGACATGAGCTGAATTGGCCTGAGCAGCTGCAAATGGCATGGCTACGTCAATGGGACATAGTGGCTGGAATCCCAAGCCCACCTGAAAGGGGCTATGGCCGATTGAAATGTGGAGAGCCCGATTATAACTATGTTGTACATAAGGGAGGCTCTCGTCCCATGTGCGTGGATGCTTTGAATTGTACATGCGCAGAATGTGTACAATCATTCTGTTGACGACCTCTGTCTGGCCATCTATTTGGGGATGGAAAACTGTGGACTTGGTGAGCTTGGTATCCAACATTGACCAGAGGCTGGACCAAAATGTGCTGAGGAACCTGCTATCCCGATCTGATATGATAGACTGTGGGATCCCAAAGTGCACCCACACTCGTTCAAAGAAGAGTTTAGCAGTGGCTTCTGCTGTGATATTCTTCTTGCAGGCCGCCATAATGGCCATCTTCGAGAATTTGTCGACGACCACAAAAACACAGTCATTTCCCTGCTTAGTAGAAGGCAGGCCCGAAATGTAATCCATGGAGATGGATTCCCAAGGTCGACTAGGGGTAGGTAGAGGAGTATATAGGCCTTGCTTCTTGATGGTCGGTTTGGCAATGGCACAAGCAGTGCAGGATCTGATGTGCTTCTCGGCATCCTTTCGAAGGTTCGACCAATAGAAATACTTCTGTAGGATTGCTACTGTTTTCTCGACCCCGAAATGCCCAACGACTCGACTGTAGTGTGCTTCCCATATCATCTTGGCACGCTCGCTTGAAGGAACACAAAGGTGTCCCATGTGACATAAAAGTGCATCTTGGAGGTGAAAATTTGGAACTTGCGTACCCCCCAAGAGTGCCTTGTAAGTTTGGTCGAATTCTGGGTCACTCTCATAGAGAAGCAGCCAATCAGAAGTCTCGTGCCCACAAGACTTGAGCACAGTGGTGAGCGCCACGATCGGTGGTCGGCTGAGGTAGTCTGCAACATGATTGGTGCTACTCTTCTTATACTTGATGTTCAAATGAAACTGTTGCAGATATGTAGACCACTTCTGATGGCGATCATTCTGCAACTTCCCTTGTGTTTGTATGAACTGCAGGGGCCTGTGGTCTGTGTGGATGATTATTTCCTTCCCCAAAATGTAATGCTTCCATTGTCGACAAGCTTGCACAATGGAGTACATTTCTTTGTCATATGTGGGGTACTTGTGAATTGTGTCAGACAATGTCTCACTGTGAAATGCCATTGGATGTCCCTGTTGAGTAAGAACTGCCCCAATAGCATAGTCAGAGGCATCTGTCTCGATCTCAAATGGCTGTTGCAAGTCTGGTAAAGTGAGCACTGGGGCAGAACAGAGGCGGTTTTTCAGTTCTTTGAACGCCTTCTGTTGAGGTTCCGACCAAATTTTTTTTTCTCTCGCTCCTCCCTTGGTGACTTGACTCAAGGGCCAAGTGATATGAGAGAATCCCAACACGAACCTCCGATAGAAATTAGCAAGACCCAGAAAGCTGCGAAGCTCTGTTATAGTGGTTGGGGCTGGCCAATCCCGAATGACTTGGATCTTGGCTGGATCCACATGCACCCCCTTTCATCAATAATGTATCCCAGATATTGAACCTGGGTCATGCCAAACGTGCACTTCTCCAAATTGGCACACAACTTGTGTTGCCGCAGTGTTTGGAGGACTTGTCGGATGTGATGAAGGTGCTCTTCCCAAGTCTTGCTGAAGATCAGAATGTCATCCAAGTACACCACTACGAATGAGTGGGTGAATGGCCGCAAGATGTCGTCCATCATCCTCATGAAGGTTGCGGGAGCATTCGTCAACCCGAAAGGCATGACCAGCCATTCAAAAAGGCCTTCCTTGGCTTTGAAGGCAGTCTTCCACACATCAGAAGGTTCAATTGGTACCTGGTGATACCCAGACTTCAAGTCGATCTTACTGAAATATTTTGCACCTTGGAGTTGGTCCAAAAGGTCATCAATCCGTGGGATTGGGTACCTATTCCGGACAGTGATCTTGTTCAGCGCCCGATAGTCAATACAGAGTCTCCACGTCCCATCCTTCTTCTGTACCAACACGATCGGGCTCCCACAGGGTGATGAACTTGGTCTGATGTGACCTTTCTGCAACAGCTCCTGAATCTGTCTCTTGATTTCATCATTCTCCAGAACATAGCGCCGATAGATCGGTCCATTAGGTAGCGGCGCACCGGGGGTCAGATCAATCGGGTGCTTGACCTGACAGTGCAGAGGAACCCCTGTGGGTGAGGTGAATATGTCCTCGTACTCCTCCACAACCTTATCCATTTGTTGTTGTTGTGCAGAGGAGCCTTGTCTGGAGGTCGTGGCCACAGTCTTCTTCTTGCCCTGGGGGCGGATCATCAGGAAAACGAATTTCCTGGTTTGGGAAATGAGCTTACTGCATTGTTTTGCAGTAACCAAAGAGATAGCAGCAGGAGGTGGTACCTCTGGTATCCTGTACAACTTATTTCCCAAAGTAACAATAACAGCACGAGGTCGAGACTCATACACAGCATGACGCTTCCACAAGTATGGTTGTCCTAATAATACATCAGAAACATCAATAGGAGCAACGCCACATAATACCTCATCCGTGAAGGGCTTGATGCTATAGGGAAGGCGACACTGCTGGCTGACGCGGAGATCTCGTCCTTGGTGAAGCCACCCGATGGTGTATGGATGTGGGTGAGCCGTGGTCGGCAAGCCCAACCGCTTCACGGCGTCTGCTGAAATGAGGTTCTTTTGGCTCCCATTGTCGACAATGAACTATACCGGGGAGCCCTTTACCCACATCTGGGAGTGGAAGAGACGTTCCTCCTCCTCTGGATCTTCCGGTTCCTCCTTTTGGATCTTTGCAGTGGCAACAATGGCGTTGGGCTCCGCATCAATAATCTGTTTCCCCTTTTCATTCGCCTTTTCAGGTTCTGATTCGGAGTCAAAGCATGCATCTGACTCAGAAGCCCTCATCTCGGCCACTAGCGACTGCTTGGCCCGACACTCACTTGTGTTGTGAGTGGAGCTCTTATGGAACTCACACCACTTTCCCGTGTCCTTCTTTGGCTTTGCGGTGCTGTTCTTTTCTTGTGGCTTCGATGAGTTGTCTTTAGCTGCCATGCCTTGGCTCGGCCCTTTGTTCCGCGGTTTGGAAGCACCTTTCCCTTGCTTTTGATTCGCAGATCCAAAGTCTCGCTTCTTCTGCTTGAATTTCTGCTCAATCTTGGCAGCATACCGGTATGCCGTACCAAGCGAGGAGATGTCAAGGAACTCCATTTCCTCCTGAATGTATTTGTGCAGAAAGCTGCGATACTTTAGCACCAGATGTTTCTCCGAATCTTTGATACCCAACTTTGTGCGCAGGGTATGGAACAGATTCGTCAGCTCATGCACATCTTGATCCCTTTGTTGTCGCAGCGTGGTCCATTGTATGTACTTGTCCTCATAGCTCCCCACGGGATAGTACTGTTCCTTGACGGCGTCTCGGAAAGAATTCCAAGTTGGTACGGCCGAGAACAGAGAGGGTTCTGTCTGGTCCTTGTTCTCACGGTAGGTTTCCCACCAGTCCTTAACATGGGGGGTAGCTTTGAGGAGTGCAAAAATAATCTTCTCCCGGTCTGAAAAGTCATGAACCGAGAAATATCCTTCTAACAGATTCAACCATTTATCTACAGCATCTGCGTCTATTTGACCCTCAAATATGGGAATGTCAAAATTTACTTGTACCTTAAAAAGAGTCGCGCCTCCAGAGTGGCTGCTGGATGCAGATGCGCCGCCGGTGGGTAGCCGTTGAAGGATCTGAGCAAAGTTATCCATCATCACGTTCCTTTGTCTTTCGAGGGCCTCCTCGAGCAATATTTTGATAGGATCTCCTGGTCCCTCATCTTTCTTTTCGTCCCCCATGGGCGTCCATCGAGGTTTGCAAGGTTGATCTTGCAAAGGTTGTGAGCTCATGCTTCACTACCAAAAACATGGACAAGTCTTATACCTGGTTTAATTTTTCTCCATGCTTCTTTTTGTGTTATATTTTTTAAAGCCTCTATGTAAGTGCAATTTACCATGTAATTGGCACAATTGAAGAATCTCACCCAATAATGAAGAATTAAACCCTTGGATTGGATCATGATTCCATTTCTTGTAAAGTGTGATTCTTTATCTCAACAAAAAAATTTGCTAAGGTATACATGGGATAATATGTTGCATTTGAATGTCATGTGCACTACAGTTAGTTGTAATTTTTTGTCCACACATTCACCTACATTATTGTTTCTTAAATTTTGTATTTGATGTTCAGATTGTTTTTCTAAAACTTCACTCTTTAAGTTTTAAGAAATAAAACTAAGTGTGTTTGGAGAAGTCATCAATGAAATTTAATGAGTACGTGTATACAAAGAGAGAAGGAGAAGCAAGAAACCCACACAAGTCACTATGAAGAGGTTGTAAAGGGGGGAAGGAGTGTCAAGGAAAAAATTTGTGAAAACTATCCCAATTATGCATATGAAGAACAAAGTTGACATGAACACCATCTTTGCAAGAAATGAGAGGTAGACTAATCACCACATTTTTTATTACATAGTTTCTACAATAAATGATAATTTAGATGATCAAACTACAATTAAGGTAATTTTAAGGTCCAAAATGGGTCTCAAAACAAAAAATGTGGTAACAAAGTCAACTTTTAACGAACCAAAGGATTCAAGATGATGATTTCATCCCCAATGGTAAATACTTTTGGAGGGAAAAGAAGAAAATTACTTTTTTAAATTGTATTTTTGGATTATCTCCTTCTAGGTTTACTCAAATATCAAGTGCAAAAACCCGTTGGATACAAAATTATTCAATGAGTATCCACTCTACATACCTTTGAGTAGAACCATGCCAAAAAAAATCAAAATCCATGAAAAAACAGCGTGTTTCTTCTGACACTGAAAACAAAAAATTGAAAATACATGAAAAATGTGTTTCTTGAAAGATACATGTTATTTCATGTATTTTCATTTTTTTTTCTAGTGTGGCTCTACTCAAAGGTATGTATATTGGGTTCTCATTGGATTCAAAATTTAATTCCACATCCAATTGGTTCCTACACTTGGCATTTGATTAAACCTATAAGGAGATAAGTCGAAAATTCAATACAAAACATATGTTTCTTTTTTCCTTTAAAAATTCATAGCTCTTATTTTTTTTATTTTTAACTATTATTTTCCTTAGGGGGCCCATTTTAGACCTCAAAAGTTCCTTAATGTTATGAAAAATTTTATTCAAGTCACCAATGCAAGCATTAAAAGTCAATGATAAATTTGATGACCCAAAGTTATCAAAATTGTACAACTTGGTAATATCATAAATAAATTCAATTGTTAGGACATGCTTATGATATTTAAAATCCTTGATTAGAACTTGGAGAGGGTAAAACTCTAATGTTTTACCTTCACTTGAAAGAGTGATTTCATATATTAATAAAAGGTTGTAGGAGAGAATCATAACACATAATAGATCAGTAAAATGACCATCATCTAATTGAATTATTCTAGTCCTTATAACACTAAGAGATCTATTACCACCAACAAATATTTGTTTAGTGTAACATTAATTAAGAAAAGAAAAAATGGCTTTATCCTTAGCCATATAATAATATGCTCTAGAAAAAATAATACACTCATCAAAAGAAGAAGAAGAAAATGTTGCATTGAATGAAAAACTAGAAGAAGAAAGTGTATGTCCATGAGAGGAAGACTTAGAATAAGAATAATAAATATTGGTGACCAATGGAGGAATATCCACAGGTTTGAGAGTTCCAGTCAATGTTTCAGAACCATTAGTCGAGTCCATCTGCAAGACTTGAGAAAATATGAAAAGAAGGTAGAGAAATAAATACCACTATTTATTTCTTCACCTTCTCTTCATATTTTCTCAAGTCTTCAAGATGGACATGGCCAGTGGTTCCGAAACATTGACTGGAACTCTGAAATTTGTGGATCTTCATCCATTTATTAACAATCCTAACCAAAAAATCCTAAAAACCATAATAAAGATTGATGTTGTCATTTTTCATTATGGATTCTAAGGCCTCCATCTTTTTAAAATGTTTAGACTCTAGGTGGCCATTTCACCTACAAAAAATGTAAATTTGGCCAATCCTCTTTCTTTATTATTTTGGTCCTATGTCACCATTAGGAGTAAATGTTGGCTAAGAGGGTTTGAGACATGTTTCCACCTCGCTTGCACACCTAGTTTAGTGTCAAAAAAATCCTCAACCCCACAAGGTGTGACTTGATGGAAAACTAAGAGATGGGTTTGTCACCTATTCCCAACTCTCTTCGTTAAAAATATCTCCAAGTTAAAGCTTAGGGGGGTGCTCCCTAATGAATTTTAGTGAGTGAAATGTGGGTTTCTAGGAGATTAAATTAGATGGAAAGCTTATCAACAATAGTAAATTTATCCCACAATGTGAACAAGTAAAGAGATATATGAGAAAATTTCAATAATTCATTCACGAAAAATATGCCATCATAGAAGCCCGTGGGGCTTGGCCTAGTGGTCAGTGAACGTTCTGTTAAGGCGTTCGTGTTGTTGTGCAGGTCACGAGTTCAATCCCCGGTCGCAAGGTCGATAACCCGGGAGCCGTGTGTGCAGGCCCTGCGATCGCTCCCCTAGGGGTTATAGTGGTAGCCGGGGGGATTCGACCCCGTGTTATGCGAGTACGATACCTCTGCCGTTGCCGATTCCTCTAGACAAAAGAAAAAAAATGCCATCATAGACTAGTTCTTAAACAATTAATTGCTCAAGGAAAATAACATGTACTTGCTAAAATGAAATGGTAATGAAAATCAATCCTGCAAAAGATAACAATGTTAGATGAAATATGAAATATCACTTACAAGATATAAATGAAATATTGTACTTGTAAAGAAATTCTCAAGTAAAAGATAATATCATTCCATGATCATAAGATAAACCATCAAGTACATATGCCAACAATTTGGAAATTAAAACAAGGATTACAAATATGGAGATCGACTCTGCTTACAAAATGATACTTTGAAAGAAAGATAACTTGCAAATGAAATTCAAAAGATCAAATAAAAGTGATATTTGCTCAATGTAAATAAATATTGCACTTTCTAGAGGAAATGCTCAAATCACAAGAGATAATGACATTAAGTAAACATGATACCATTCACCATAACAAGTACATGAAATAAATAATATTGCAAGTAAATCTAAATGCACTCCAAGATTATTTAATTAGCATGAGATGCATATCTATCTAATGTGAAGTGAAATTATCTTAGTAAATTTTAAGCTAAATTCCTATCTAGGCGTAACCTTTCTTTCGACTGCTTTGAAACAATTCTCTAATGTGAGTTGTCGAGGGACACCCATGGAAATACAACTAAGGGTATATTAACGATCCTTCCCCTGGAATATACAACCACTCAATGCCTCCAAAACTGTAGATACTCTGGCTCTAACAATTGCAAGGTCACCATGTTAACCACAAAAGAGGGTCTATGTCCCTCCAGCTGGTGAAAGAAAGAGGTCCCTAAAAAGCGTCTTTCAACCAAGCTTATGCTTGGAGGTGAATTAATTAAAAATTCAAATTAATGCTAAGAACTCCTAAATGAGATGCATGCGGATATTAGTGCTTGTAATTCCAAAAGAAAGTATTGATACAAATGCCTCAAATTAAGTGAAGAAATTTCTCAAAATAAGATTCTACCAATGACTTCAATTATCTCAAAATGGAAATAACCCAATATTACTCACAAGTTCCAAATAAATTTTTGCAATGGAAATAGTTTGCTTGCAAGTAAATGAAATGATTGCTAGTTTTCAAATTGCTTCAAAGTAAAGTGCCTCAAAATGTATGATCAATAATCAAAGTAACAAATAAGCATAGGTTGACATTTCATAATGAGGAAATGTACTCCACAGATCTATGGAACAAATTTCTAAATAAATGAATTAAGCTTGCCACATAAAATGTAAAGTATTTGCTTGCTAAAAAAATGTGCATGAATTGTAATAGGTTGAAAAACACAAATACTCAAGAAATATAAAGCAAGTTGAAATAAAAATAGATGTGGATGTTATGTGAGTTATAATGATGAATCAAAAGTGCATGTAAATAAAATAAATGAGAAATATAGGAAAGAGAAATTCAATTCAATCCACCCAAGAAAGTCCTCCCTCTAAATGAGGAGGCAGGATACCATGGGACAAATCCCAAGCTCCCACAAGAAATCAACTCTTTTTTTATTAGATTTGTTACAAGAAAATGAGAGCCTCTAAAGGCCTAAAGGAAGCTCAAGGAATTCTTTACTATTAATACTTTGACCATAGAATTTCCTTGATGAAAACTCAATACAAATGAGGCCTAAGAAATCCTTTTGAAATCTAAAAATTAAATACAAACTTCAGAATTGAAATGATGAATAATTAGCATAAGAATAGAGAGGACAAACCTCTCATAAGGCCCACGACCTAGAGAGAAGAGGTGCATCCCTCTAAGGAACTGGACCTAGCCAAGAAAGGGTCTTGAAAATGATCGCGGCCTTGTTGTAAAGCTTCCCAACAAATGCAATAGGTCATGAAAAAGACGAGTTAGTGGTTTTTGGGAAGAATCCTTCCTCCAACTTGCTTCCAAAGTAAACTTGTATTGCTGCTCTAGAGAATGAAAAACACATTCAAAATTAAGTGGAGAGAGCATGTAAGAAAAATAAACAATAACCCACAACTAGTACAGAAGAACTAGACCAAGGTGTAGGAGTAAAACTCCATAATTACCTAGTCTAGAATAATCATGCTCTAATTAGCTCACTTAATCATTGAAAGCTCTATATTTAGATCAAAAGAAATATGAAATTTTAATTTAATACGATTCAAGTAGAGTAGAGGAAAATGAATATCCCCTCTTTGTTTATTATTGGATGAAGTCCTTGGAGCTAAAATCAATGGGTCCTTCATATCTTGAATTCGAGAATGAGTTTATCTATTTGAGACTTCTCCCACACCAAAAATAATCCTTCATTAAATTTCAAAAGAGTTTTCTACACTTTTGGAAATAGATATTAGCACTCATAAAGGAAATATTGAAATATAATAGGTGAGAGAACTAAATATTCCTCGAAAAATCACTTAGTACTTTTCACTCATAGAATATTACTCTAAATCAAAGATACATTTAAGGTAGCTTGCACATATAAATCCACAATGAATGGCAATTGAAGCTGATATAATCCAAACACATATGAAATTGAAGCACATAAAGTAGAAATATATCACCTCAAGATAGAAGGAGAACACCATCAATCATGCCCTAAAGTGTTTTTTATTATTATCAAAGCAAGTATACAATTTGACAGAGTCTCCTTAAACCCAATAGCTCATATAAAAAATACATAATGAGAGCCCAATGTGTCTCTTTATATAAATTTGGTAGGAAATTCCAATGAGAAACCATGTGCCAAGTGTATTCGGAGAAGATCCCAAGAAGATAAAGTTGAATTCCAAGTGTAGAGTAGCTATGACACACATGCAGTTCACCTAAATCTTATTCCTCTAGTTGGCCCAACATTTATCCTCAAAGAAATTCGAACTCTCCATGTGTGAAGCCAAGAAATTCCAAGTGTAGAACAAGAGAGATTTATCTCTCACATGAACTCAACCATCAATTCAAACGATTGAAACATCTCCTCATGCCATGCGTTGAGTCTCCAACAAGCAATGTGTGGACCTCCTTGGGTGTTGAATATATCCTTGTCGCAAGTGTAGATGCCATGTGTGGGAAGTATGGAGTTAGAGTAGAGACAAGCCTCCAAAAAACTAAATCAAATATCTTCAGGATATTCCCCAATATGCATTCATATCCAAGAAATTTTATTTTCCAAGTCACCAAATCAATCTCCTCATTTGTAGCTCGGAATTCGATTTCCCCATGTGGTCAATGATTTAATGATGTCATGTGCCAAATCATATTCCACTTGCGATTTGAATTGATTCTTGACTTTATATAATTTCCAAGTCATTTCCATGTCATTTTGTCACATGGATTATTTTATTTTTCTCCATTTATTTAATTTATGGGCTAATTTATTGCCACATTTTCCACTAAACTTAGGAAAAGTGGGTTTTGAGGGTCTAGAAATTGTTTTTACCCCTAAACGTGTGTCTAAGTATAAATTTGAGGGTGAGAGGTGTAATTTTGAGCACATATACCCCATACAACTTCTCTAGAAATCACTTATTACATTTTACAATCAGAAATTTCCATCCATAAGGAAATTTAAAAAATTAAAAAACTGACCCCTAGACCTAATCAAATTTCGCGAAATTTTACGAGTGATATAGTATGGTAATATAAAATGACTATAGACACTAAGACTCACCCAAGGCCTTGCCATAAAGCCACACTCTGGCTTTGGGGTTATGCTTGGAGGAAAAAACTCAATTAATTATTAAGTGTCTGAAAGTACCTAATAATTAACCAAGTAAAATAACCTCCCTGAGTAAACTCACTTGATGACAATGTACCAAGTTACCTAGACCTGTTACATGACTCAATTCATAAAACTAGAATCACTTTCATCATCCCCATAGGGCTTGCAAAATATGAGTACAATATAGAAGAATATGAGAAGAAGAAGTTAGAGTTAAAAAACACTAATGATATATGAACTTTGATGGTACATGAAACCTCTGACATATCCTCGGGCATGGAGTCTTCAAAAAAAATTAGGTGAAACTTCAGTGGTCAACAAGACCCTTTTTCGAGCCCCAAGGGATAGCTCAAATGGTCGAGTTCCCGTTGCTAAAGTACCTTGCCATATGGAAGGTCACGGGGTCAAATCTCCTCGACGCCCTTGGGGTTAGGCCCCGAAATTAAAGCCGACGGCTAATCCCTTCGGGTGGATCTACCGGATTATTACCCGTGGATGTAGCGGCCACTCAGTGACCGTGAACCACAGCTGAAAAAAAGAAGAAGCAAGACCCTTTTTCTTCTTTTCCTTACAAGGATGTTGCTTCTTTGTATGTTTGGTTTTATTTTATTTTTGCACCACTAAAGCTTTGTTTCATGTACTTGTAGTGTTGATCACTCCAAGATGCAAGAGCTTGTTTTTATTTGTAATCAAGGAGTCACAAAAATATTACAGATACGGTTCTATGTATGAATCCCTAGAGCTTGTTTAGTGGCATAAAAAGTAGATACAAAAATAGTTATGGACTACCATTCTAAGAAAGGATAACATATATCAATCGGTCATATTTCATATATATTTTAGTCTTTATGTAAAATTGTGTGTTTTGGACTTAGATAAATAATATTCAATGTAAGGGAAATAATTGGGATTTAAAGTACTTAATTTATGTTCAAGTTCCTAGGCTTGAATCACATTGAATTTTCCAAGTATAGCTTCAAACTTATCTGAAGCATCATCTGGGCCATCAATTCCTTGAAGATGAAACCATAAATTAGGAGGGACAAACATTCTGATTAATCCATATGCCTCATCATTCTTGTCATCCCATTTTTATTCCTTTTTGGCAAGAGTGAGACTTGTTTCTTTTTTCAAGGAAATCCAATATACACTTTTTGGATTTTCATAATTAGTTTCTACTGGTAAGCGAATGACCACTTAGTGTAGCCATATTAAAATATGTAGGTAATATGGATGCAAAATATGGAACTAATTGTTTTGATGGAAATCTATGGAAAAAAAAGGAAATTAAAGTGAAATGGCATGAAAATGAACTTCATATGTGAAATTTGTGTTGCAAAAATGTTTTTACATGGTTAAAACCCTCTAAGAGGGAAACAATCAATGGCCCCAATCAAATTAGCCACTTGAGGAAATATCTTAAGTCAAAACAAAAATTTATACATTAGAGAGATTCTCACAGTTGATCTTCAACAAATGACTCTCCATTCTTTAAAATTGAGATAATTGACCAATTAGGTGTTAAACCATAGATCAATAGCCATGAGTATTGAGGAGAATATGATTCATCATATCACTTTATGTATAGAACATATTGTGACTATTAAATTACATAACTATAAGTCCATACTAATGCATACTATGTAAACACTCTTTAACCTAAAGACACATTGGATTGACTTGATCTTAAATAACTCCTAAGTGTCTAAATATACTAACATTTAAAACCAGAAACTAACGACCTAGATGGAAAGAGCTCGAACGAATAAGTAGTCTAAAAAACCAACACTGAGAGTGGACTATGTCAAATTTATTGCTATGTAAAATACCATGAATATTACACTAGAACAATTAATCACAATAGATCTTACTATATTTTGAAATATTTTATTATGCATATTTATTACCGTAGATCTTATATTTATTATTACTAGCGTAGTGCTAAAAATTATGGAAATAGATGAAACTGTAAATGAAGCAAGAAATAAAACAAACACACCATTGACATAAATAAACACAAAATGTGACCTGGTAAACCCAATACATGAAAAAAAACCAATTAGAAGGTGAGGCATATGTTTTGCACTCTTTTTCTCAATTATAAAATGAAAGTACAAAGAAAGGGGCACTCACTATGGAGTTACAATGGACACTCTAACATGAATGGTTGCTACAACATATTCCACCTATTTGGTTGTGATTCAATATCCAACTCCTAAATTCTCTACTCAAATATGGAACAATACAATACCAAAATAATGGACTGCTTCTCTTCCTAGCAGCCTAATATTTAACATAGCTTGATATTTGTCTAGGGCTAGGGTTAGGGTTTTTGCATGCCTCAACCTTCAATTAGGATTAGGGTATGTGACCCTCTAAAACATTCTTGAAAATAAACACGTGAATATCCCCAGATGTGCGAGTAATGGGGCTTGATGTGGCATCCACTATGTACAATGGTGGTCAATAAGGTAGGTTAACTTCTAGGAGTCATAACTTCTGTATATGAACTTTGATTGAGGTGATATTTTCACCATTAAAAAACTTACGTCGTAGAAAAATATTGAGTGGTTGAATTGATCTCACCAAATTTTGACCCCTAAAAGTTTTCTTTGATTCCTTAAATTGCCTTTTGAAGTTTTTGAATATCAAATCAACCATATTGGGACTTGTCCTTAAAATGGGTCTTAGAAGCCAATTCTTCCAATTCTTGCTGTAAAAAAATACCAATATAGATGAAATAATGATCAATTATAGATCAATTATTTCCTTTTGAGGAAATAAATTAAAATCAATCAAGGTTACATGTGGCGATGGGAACATAATGAGGTTTCCAAGCTGTAAAAAAAATGCCCCCATTCTATAAATTTACTTATAATCTCACTTTTATAATAAAATAAGTGACTCACTTCTAGTAATGCCCTTTTAAAGAAAGACAAAATTAGTAAGTAATGTACCATGTGGTGGGTGTATGTTATATTATTTACACTACTAGCCTTAGGCATGATGGTTTTGTGCATGGGTTTGCACATGGTTTTGGGCATGATGGTTTTCTGCCCATGGTATTTTGTAGATCTAGTCAAGGGAACTACGATTATGTTCTAATCCAGGGTCAATGTATTGAGTTTTACGAATGCTTCGACATGTATATATGTGTTGTAACATTGAAGTGAAAATAATGAAAAATCAAGCTAGTAGTCCCAGTTTTGGGATCCAGGGGAAAATCTCTGTGTATATTTGTTTTATGTTTGATGCGCTCGCTATTGTTTATTTTTGGGTTTTAAGAGCTATTTTGCAGATAATTTCTATACAGAGTTAAAACCTACACCATGTTGTAGGTAGAGGCTGGTAAATGTGGTGATGGGTGCATAATGAGGTGTTGTAAAAAAATTCTCCTCTTTCTCCAACTTTAGTAATGGGATCACTTTTATAATAAAATAAGTGCTCCATTTTATAAAATAAATGAGAATCACTTTTGCAATGGAATTTTTTTATAGTTTAAGGTTGTATACAAAATTAAATTCAAAACGAACAATAAATTTATTTGATGAGTGATTCACTTTTAGAATTTAAGTGTGTTGCAGTTTATAATAAAGTTATTTTATGAATCAAAGTCGGATGCACATTTTCAAGAAGTAACTTACTGAAAGTAAGACTTGCAATTGAGGCTTCTATTTAAATAAGGTAACTTTTAACCAAGAGATATATTATAGAATATATAACAAATGTTAAAAATGAGAAGATATTTTCTCCCAAGATTTGCCTTGAAGTATGTGCTTATCGCAAAAACCCTTATTTTTTCCTTTAAAAACTTCAAACACCACAAAACCAAATAAATAAATAAAAATAAAATGAAACTTTAGATGCTTGGGGATAGACTATTAGGGAAATAAAAACCCCCTTGTGTTAAGTTTTCATATTGTTCTATGTTGAATCAATTACTTTAGCCCAAATTACCTTTCATTAACAGTGCATCCAAATATTAGCAATGTAAATAACCATAAACAATAACTGAAGATAGAACAATGCATGTTGTGACAAAGAAGACAATAGCTCAACCATAAGAGACAACAGATTGGTCCAAGACCAGGGAAAAACCCCACTATCAGTGAAACCCTTTCAAATCGTCTTCTTCAATAGATCTTCATAAAAAGATTTTAGCAAAGAGTACAATGAGACCAATACATATATGTGGCAGAAACAAGTACATCAGATCTTTAGATCTACAAATATACAACATTAAAATCACAGATCCGATGAATCACCAAAACCAAGTGATCTTAGTTGCCAAGTCCTAGACATAAATCCAAAATGCTATGACGGATGAATGAAGACACTACGCAAGAAATTGACTATGATCCAAATCAGATATTCCCATAAAATTCCTTAGTCGCGGCCTTAACACTGTGAACCCACGGTTATAGCAGCCCTGACCGCGACCTAAGCACTCTGTGCCTGCAGATGAGGTCCAAATCAACCCGATCTGACTCAGAAACCATAGCCGCGCCCTGAACAAGATCTACATGTGGTTATACTAGCTCAACTGCGACCTTAACATAGTCTTCATGCGGCTCTGGACCAAAAAATTCAATATTGTGCCCACAGATCAGGCCCAGAAGACCCATATTTATGCGAGCCTCTTGTCTACAATCCTGAATGCTTGTGCGAGATTCCCTTGACAAACCTGTGTGAGCCAAAACAGAAAATACGAACCAATACCAAAAGAGCATGAATAAAATATCATGAGCGAATGTGTGTAAATGATCTTGGGGTCGCTTCTATTTATAAATTTGTGAGGGATTGCTTGGGGTTTTAATTGAATCTAGATTTGTTGAGGCCAACCCATAAAATAATAAAATAGTTCATAACCTAACTTTTGCTTAACCGATTGGGGCGATCTCTAGGTTGATTTTGGTCCTCTTGAAAAGAGGAATCTAATGAAATTATAATCTCAACCATCTGAGTTTTCCAAAGTGGAATTTGACTCTAGTTGAAAAAATTAACTCTCCCTCTCAACTAGGAAGAATTCCACTTGGTAATATCTGCTTGTAGATATTTACATCAAAGTGTCAACACAACTCAACTTCATTTGCTGAAACTTTCTCCAATCTAGAAGAAGAAGAATCAGAAAGAAATAGATTTCACCCATACCTAGAAACATGATAATCCATCACACAGGGGAGCACATCACTAACACTGGGATCTCATCGGGGAGCTCAGTCTCAACCCGGAATCATGAAAGGGGAGAAAATATCACCCCAATCATGTTTCCTGCCGATCTTCCCATCGATGAATCTCATCATTCATGTGGTAGAAATCCTGCATCATAATCTACTTGGGTTGTACACCCCAAGTAAACTCTCAACTCGTTGGGAAAACGAGGAGCAGTATTCCCATCAAGCCTTGCTTTAGGGTATGATGCCAACTGGGGTATACTCTGCATAGACCAGATAGGGGAGCAACATCTTCGACCATATGAAGATAGGGGAGCAACATCTCTACCCTGGGTAACAGATATGCAACTTCCATATTGTCCAAAGATCCCTCAACCCTAGGATTATTTTTTCTCAATTCCTCACCCTCAGAGCTTAATCAAGGTAGGAAGAGCTTGCTTAGTGTCCTCAATCAATGCTGCCCCTTTTCCGGAGTGGCTACCTCGATCAGTCCAAGCTATTCTATAAAGACCAAGAACTTTCCTTTCAGTATGGCCTTGGTGAGAATATATGCTATATGCTCGTCAATCAATATGTGGTGGAGTCTAACAGATCCTCTCTGCACCATGTCATGGATAAAGTGATATCGAAACTCAATATGCTTGGACTTGTTATGAAATACAAGATTCTCTTCCAAATGGATCTCGCTCTTATTATCATAGTATATCACTGTAGTGTCTAATACTTGACCAAAGAGCTCACCAAAGAGCTTCCTTGACCACAAAACTTCACAACTAGATGTGCTAGCAACAATTTATTATGCTTCCGTGGTGCTTAATACTACTGACTTTTTCTTCCTGCTTATCCAGGATATCATGGTAGAACCAATACTTAAACAACATCCAAATGTACTCTTTATGTCGGTGACATTACCTGCCCATTCAGCATCAATGTATCCATGAAGTTGGATATCTCCAGTATTATATATCAGACCAAGTGTGATCGATCCCTATAAGTATCTGTAAATTTATGTAGATGGTCTGTGCTTGATGAAACTTTAATTTTTCTCCAATATCAGATAACAATCACATAAACAATAAAGCAAAATTCTAATAGAACATACCAGTAGATCGACAGAAGACAAGCCAGAAATATATAAGTGTGTTGGTGTGTTACGGCGGTCAATAGGATGCTTCAACCAACAAAGTCTCAATATGGTCAGCCAACCAGAAATGTCACACAACCCTCTAGGAGAGCCAAAAGGTCAACTCAAAAGTTAACCCAAAAATTCAATGTTGTAAGTCAACAGTCAATACAAATAGCAGCAGCAGCTAGGTCCACATAGAAAAGTCAAAGTCAACATCTTGCCTAGGGAATAGTGCCATAAAATGCGGATTTGGAAATTCAAAATTTTGCGAGATTTTCAGGTCCTTTTGACCTTGCATTGACCAAATTAAACTCTGGTCAAAGTTTGTTGCAGAAACCCTAGACCAAAATCAGAAATGTGTTGCCGCTTGGAATTTCCCATGTGTGGAGAGGAGAGCCACCAAGGTCATCAAACCAATCAGATGAGGAGAGAGAAATGTGTGTGGATGAGATGAGTGAAAATTTCCTCCAACGTTGACCAATATATATCCATCAGTGAGGGTGTGTGACACAACTCCTGGGGCACAAAACCTTAAGGTCGACCTGCACATATCTTGAATAAATTCAAAATAAATGTTTTTCTCATCAAATCAAGATGATATTTAGATCGATCTTGCACCTATTCAAAAGAGGAGTCAAATAAAAATATTGGTATCTTCATCTGAGCATCACAACATGGATTTTGGACCTAGTTGTCCAAAATTAACACTGCCTCTCAACTAGGGAAAACTCCATCCACCTGTGCAATCCAAACATCGTGTGTCATCCTGTCGTAGCTTGCTTTAGTGGCTTCTTTATTTTAGAACAGAAGTGGGTCAGTCACAAATACATCATTACCGGCTGACAGATTCAGCCCAGAGGTCTGAAACCTCTATAGGACTCACAAGGAGTCTCATACCAACCTAAAGTTGTTTTAGCTGACCTAAATTCAGTTGGAGGTCTAAAACCTCACTATACTTGATCCCATATCAAGTGGTTGGATTGTGCCATCCTATATAGAGAGTACGGAAATTTCTTATGCGTCCATCAGTATTTTCTACTAGTCTCTAGCTTTTCCCACCTCACTGGAAAATGAGAGGTACTTCCCATGAGCCCTGAACTCAATGGCTAGGATGCATACGGGGCACAGATAATGAGAGGTGAACCAACTCAATCATCACAACTGTGGGGTAGAAGCACACCAACAAGGTTCGGAAATCCTAGCCCTGTGGTTTCTTATAGCTCCAAGAAGCTATCCCCAAAGCCCCCTAGAGCTCCCAGAGCTCATCGTCCAACAGGACCCTCAGAATAGGGTCATTCCATGATACCAATATTCTCACGGAAGGTTAGGAACTTAACCTTCCCCAGGGGCTTTGTGATAATATATGCGACCTGCTCATCAGTTCCTATATGATCGAGCCTTACAGCGCCTTGCTGTACCATATCCCAGATAAAGTGGTACCTAATATCAATATGCTTGGATCAATCCTGGAACACGAGATTCTCGGACAAATGAATCCAACTTTGGTTATCATAGAGTATCACAGTGGTATCTAGCACATGCCCGAACACCTCACTAAAGAGCTTTCGCAGCTAGACTGCTTCACAATAGGCCATACCCACTGCAATGTATTCAGCCTCTGCGGTTCTTAAAGCCACCAACTTCTGCTTTCTTCTCATCCATGATATCGAAGCAAAACCAAGTGTGAAGCAGCATCCCGATGTGCTCTTACAATCCACCACACTACCAACCCAATCAGCATTAGTATATCCATTGAGTGTCATGCTCCCGGCAATGTATCTTAGCCCATGGTTTATCGTGCCCCGAAGATATCTCAACAGATTCTTGCCACCAACCCAGTGAGTCTGATGAGGCTCAACCATATGTTGACTCAAAGTGTTCACTGGAAAACATACGTCCGGACGGGTGTTCACTAAGAACATCAGGGCCCCTACGAGTTGACGATACTCAGTAGGATTTGCTAGCATGGGCCCAGCAGCGCTGCCACTCAACTTCTTAAAGTTGAGCTCCATCGGTGTCTACATGGACTTAAATTCCACCATACCAAATCTTTCCAGAAGCTTCACAATGTATTTTCCTTGAGAAAGGAAAATCTCGCCAGGTCTCTGCTAGACCTTTAGGCCTAGGAAGTAATGCATCAGTCCTAGGTCCTTCATCTTGAACTCAGCAACGAGCTCCCTCTTGCACTGATGAATGAGAGGGTAAACACCTATCAGGAATAGTTCATCCACATACAACACCAGAATGAGAGGCTTTTCTCTATCAACCTTGAAGTAAAGGTTCGGATCAGCATTACTACAAGTGAAGCCCAGCTTCATTAGGTAGCTATATATCCTCTTGTACCAAGCTCTGGGTACTTGCTTCAACCCATAGAGGGCTTTCTTACACCTGTAGACATGGGTGTCCCAATCCTGGACTTCGAACCCCATAGGTTGCTCCACATACACCTCTTCCTTTATCGCACCATGCAGAAATGCGGTCTTCACATCCATCTGATGAAGACTCCATCCTTACATAGTAGCAAGGGCTATGATAGATCGAATGGTGGTATATCGGGCCACAGGTACAAATATATGATCATATTCTATGCCTTCCTTATGAGAGAAGCCACGGGCAATGAATCTTGCCTTGAAATTTTCAGCACTTCCATCAGATCCATGCTTGATCTTGTAGAGCCATTTCGAGGTGACAACTGCGTTGTCCTCCAGTATTGGAACCACATCCCAGACATCATTATTAATTATGGACTCATACTCTTTGTGCATAGCTTCCTTCCAGACTTGACGCTTTACGGCTTCCTCAAAATATCTAGGCTCAGATTGTACAATATTACTCATGGCTGCTAGATACCCTTGGTATCTATTCAGCTTCTTGCTTTCACAGAATGTCCCCCTTGGGGCCATATGTCCCTCGGAATCCTCGAGAGTTTCCCTAAGTCATGATGATCTCTTCCCTATCGAAGGAGCTGGATCAATCGGGTCCATCAGTCCTTCAGCATCGGGCATCGTCTCATCCTTCGGTTCTTCTTGATTTCCAAGCCTTGCTTCATGATCTTCCTCAGATCTCAGAAGATTGACTACTTTCCTCAGGGAAGCATATTTGTCAAAGGTGACATCGTGGCATATCTCCACTTCCCTTTGACCAGGAACATAGAATCTATAGGCCTTTGAAGTTTCATTGTAGCCCACAAATATTCCTTTCTTTCTAAAATCATCCAACTAGATCCTCTTCTCTTTCGGCAAATGAAAATAAACAGGACATCCAAAAACTCTAAAATGTGAGACATCAGGTTTCTTACTAGAGAAAACCTCTTCGGGTGTTTTGGAGTCTAGAGCAGAATGCGAGCATTGGTTTTGTATGTACACAAAAGTGTTCGCAGCTTCTCCCCCAGAAACTTCGGTAGGCCTTGGTCACATAGCATGGCATGGGTAGCTTCCACAATGGTCCTATTATTTCGTTCAGCAATGCCATTCTACTCAAGAGTATAGACAGTTGTGATCTCCCTCTTGATGCCAGCTTCTCTGCAAAATTTCGTAAATTCTTTCATCTCATATTCAGTGCCATTATCGGTCCTCAATATCTTGATCTTCTTCCCTGTTAGATTTTCCACCAAGTCTTTGAAGGTACAGAACCACATGAAAGCCTCATCCTTCTTCTTCAAGAATTATATCCAGGTTTTGCAAGAGAATTCATCTATTAATGTCATATAATAAGAACATCCTCCCAAGGATATCACAGGCAGCATCCCAGATAGATCAGAATGTATCAATTGCAAGACATCAGATGTCTTTGTGACACTTGAGGGGAAAGGTCCCCTAGTATGTTTTCCTTCGGCACAACCCTGACATACACCTTCATGATTATTTGAGAACTCGGGCATCCCCATCACCACCTTCCTTGCTTCGAGAAGGGCCTTGTAGTGAAGGTGTCCAAACCTCCGGTACCATAGTTCAGTCTGTCGGATAGTATCACACGTCATCTCTCCCAGTGGACTTCCTCCAACATGGTAGAGTGTATCAAATCTAAACCCAATCATGATAGCTTCCTTGAAACTCTTCTTCCATATGCGCACCTTCCCATCAATGAATGCCACATTGAAACCTTTGTCTTCCATGGCCAATATAGACACAAGGTTCTTCTTCAAATTAGGTACATAGAGTACATCCTGCAAGCGGAGGACTTGACCTTGAGACAAGTGGAGGGCCACAGTCCCTGTCCCTTTCACGAGATATGTGGAATTATCTCTAAGGATCATTTCCATATTAGTATCCTTCTCAACCATATCAAAAAGTTCTTCCTTGAACCCAGTGATATGCCTTGAGGCACCACTATCCATCAACCAGACATCCATAGTGTTGGGCGGAGATTTAGCAGAGAGGGCAGATACAAGAATGAATTCATTTATTTTGTCAACAACATTTGATTCCTCATACCTAGAGTTTCTTGACCTTTTGAAAGGTTTACCATTTCAGCTGGAGGGAGCCTTCCACTTTCCCTTGAACCTATTGTTCCTTTGATTGCCATTCCTTCATTTGTTTTTGTTATTCTCATCATCGAGAGAATCCTTCTTGAAAGGGAATTCTCTAGCATAATGACCTGGCCTATGACAAGTGTAACACTTTCCCTTCTTTCCTTGGGCCCCTACTCTTCCTTTGTTCCTTGGACCACCAAAGTTCTTATTTCTAGACTGAGTAGCGTAGGTAGCATTTCCTTCATTTTCATACTCCTTCATCCTTGTCTCTTCTTGTACGCATCTCGATAGTACTTCATCAAAGTCGTGTATCACATTTTTATTGAGAATGGTAGTGTTGAACACATTCCATTCATATGAGAACCCTCCAAGTGTGGTGAGTACCATCTCTCGATCAACTATTGTCTCCACAATAGCCAGCAAATTGTTCCTGATCTCGGTCAGCTTCAGAAAATATGATTGAATGGACCCATCCCTACCTTTCTTCAGATTCTTCAATTGATTCTCGAAGAATAGGACTTGATTTTCCTTGTTGGCCTTGAACATGTGGACCAACTTATCATACATCTCCTTGGATGTGCCCATATCAGAGATGTAGGCATCCAGACTCTTATGAATTGAGTCTGTGATCATCAGCTTTGCTTTGATTTCCCCCTTCTTGTACTTTTATTTGGCAGCAGCAGTTGCAATGGATGGAGGCTCTTGGATTTTACCCTGCCCACAGTCCATGACATCTTGATCTTCCAAGTTAAGATCCAATGTCATCTTCCAAGCATGGAATTCATCCTTCCTAATCAATTTTTCATTATCCTTAAAGCCATTGTAGTTTGAGGAACCCATCCTCTTCTTCGGTGATTGCTACAAATTAGGGCTTTGTCTTCACCTCACCTCTGATACCATGTAAATTTATGTAGATGTTCTATGCTCGATGCAACTTTATTTTTTCTCCAATATCAAATAGCAATCACATAAACAATAAAGTAAAATGCTAATAGAATATACCAGTAGATCGACAGAAACAAGCCAGAAATATATAAGTGTGTTGGTGCATTATGGCAGTCAAAAAGATGCTTTAACCAGCAAATTCTCAATATGTTTAGCCAACCAGCAATTTCACACAACCCTCTAGGACAGCCAAACGGTCAACTCAAAATTCAACCCAAAAAGTCAACGTTGTCAGTCAACAGTCAATGCAAATATCAGCAGCAACTACGTCAACACAGAAAAGTCAAAGTCAATGTCTTGCCTCAGGAATAGTGCCAGAAAATGCGAATTTTGTAGAAATTTGCTGAATAATGAATATTTATTCACCGATATTAACCTGATCATACACAAATTCGATTTTTTGCATAACACATAATCTCTTCTACAAATTAATCATCACATGCGGAAAATAAAACAAGTGGTAGAACATCAATTCGCACACATAGAACGCAGCATGTATGGGGAAAGCTTATAGCTGAAAAACCCCAGCTATATGTATCATATAAATGGATGAGAACATGTAACTTTACACAACACAATACTCCTCACAAGTACTCAGTACTGTCTCCAAAAGCTACACACAAAACTAGCTCAGTTTTGAACAAGTCGCGGGTTCAAAACTCCTCCACTAGCTGCATGCCTCTACTGCGCAATCCAAAGTGTGAATGTAGCTGAACCAAGTTCGAATTCACCTTGATTTAACAGCGCAATCATCATTGGCATACTCATCCCACTGATTGTGCAAATCTCATGCACAAATAATGTACAACTACTGTCGATCTCACCCTTTCATCTACCTCTTCCACTGGTCTTTCACTGAACTGTCCATGCACTGAGTTAACTGATGTGTTCTCTAGTTGAATAATGAGTTAATAATTATTGAATTAAATAATATTTAATTCATCCAACTCATCTCTAGTGTAATCGCCAGTTAAACTGATCACAACTAGTTCAACTAGTCTCAACCCCATCAACTCCTCAATCAACTCCACCGAACTCCGCCACTTGAGCTCTAACTGAAGTCAACCATGCATTAGCTCACCAAACCCATGGGAATAGCGTAAATCCTCATGTCAGCTGCATGCCCCACCTCCGGGGGTCAAACTGAAGTGCTCCAAGAGACTAAACTAAAGTTTAGAGTCCAAATATTATTAAGGGTAAATAATATTCGACTGTTCTATTTTTAGACAGGCAGTCTAAAAATAGACTTCGACCTATATGTCTAAAAATAGAGGTCCATCTATTTTTACCAACATGACCAATCCTCCAAGAATAGCATACTGCAACTCCTAGTCCATGATCCATATGTCTAAAAATAGACTTTGCGCCAAAAATAGCCTGCGGGCCCACCTAGTGAAGGCGACTTCATTTCACTAGGCTCCATCATCTTGCTGCATTTTCAACACTCCCTCTCAGCAAGATATGGATTATCTGCAACCCCTATCCTGCCTCTGTGGAACTCGAATTTGCTCCTGGTGAGCGCCTTCGTCAGAATGTCAGCATCCTGATCCTCCGTGGGAATATATGAAAGCATCATGATCCTCCGCTGAACACAGTCTCTGATATGATGGTACCTGATGTCGATGTGTTTGGATCTATCATGAAATACTGGATTAGCCGAGAGCTTAATGCAGCTCTGGTTATCACAATAAATCACAGTAGGCTCCAAATGTGACCCGAACAATCCGACGAGGATCTTCCTCATCCAAATAGCCTCGCATGCAGCCAAGCTTGCTGCCATGTACTCGGCCTCTGCTGAACTGAGTGCCATGGATCTCTGCTTCCTGCTGTACCAGGAAACTGCTATCGACCCAATGCTGAAAACTCCTCCAGATGTGCTCTTCCGGTTCGTTGGGCTCCCTGCCCAATCTGCATCAGTGAAGCCAGAAAGCTTCGCTCCATCCTCCTGTCTGTACCATAGACCATATCCCGATGTGCCTCTGATATAGCGCAATACATGCTTGCACGCCTTCCAAAAGAGCTTGGTAGGCTTAACCATAGCTTGCGAAAGCTGGTTAACTGCATAGCATATATCGGGTCGTGTATTGACCAGATACATAAGCGACCCCACCAACTGTCGATAGACAGTGGCATCCACTACCTCCGCTGAAGTAGCATCCTCCTTCCTCCAACCAGCAGGAAGAGGAGTGTCAACAGGCTTGCAGCCTTGCATGTTGAACCTCTCCAGAATCTCCTGGGCATACTTGCCCTGAGAAACAAACAGTCCTCCGCTGCGCTGCCAAATCTCCAATCCCAGGAAATAATGAAGGATGCCCAAGTCCTTCATCTCAAACTCTCGTGCAAGATCCTCCTTCCATGAAAGTATCAACTGCTCATCGCCAGTCAAAATCAGATCATCTACATACAGTACGATGATCAACAGCTTCCCCTCCACCACAATCTGGTATAGGTTAGGATTCGCCTCACTCTTGGAGAATCCAAGCCCGGTGAAGTAGCTGTCTATCCGAGTGTACCAAGCACGAGGTGCTTGCTTCAGCCCGTACAGTGCTCTCTTGAGTCGGCACACATGCGACTCAATGCTGAAGATCTCGAAACCTTCAGGCTGCTCTATGTACACCTCCTCCTCAATGACTCCATTGAGGAACGCAGTCTTCACATCCATCTGATGGATGTGCCATCCCATCTGCGCTGAGAGAGCTAGGATCGTCCATATGGAAGAGTACCTTGCGACAGGTGCAAAGGTCTCCTCATAATCGATCCCCTCGATCTGTGAGAAGCCACGGGCGACAAATCTCGCCTTGTACTTCTCCACACTCCCGTCAACCGCCTGCTTCACTTTGTAGATCCATCGCGAACCCACCACTGATTTCCCCTCCGGTCTTGGGACAATCTCCCATGCACTGTTTCTGACAATCGAATCATATTCTTCGATCATGGCATCTACCCATGCGGGTTCCTCCACAGCTTCCTCAAAAGAGGATGGCTCCGTCACGACACATTGACTCATAAGAGCCATGTATCCAGTGTACCGATCCGGTGACTGTCTCTGTCTGCGCTGTGCTGTAGGTGGTCCTACAACCTTCTTTGCATCTTGAGCCAGTCGCTCAGCTTCTGTAGTGCGCTTGCGCCCTCTGATGGTTGGCGCTGCATGAGTGGTTTCTTCCACTCCATGAATCTCATCTTGTGGCTGATCCACATCCTGAGACTCATCCTTAGGAGCTAATAGCTCCTCATCTACATGCAAGTGTGGCTCCCTCTCAAGCGAACACTGCATGGCTTTCTCCTCCTGAAATTTGATATCTCGTCGCACAACAGTCTTTCGATTGTCTGGCACATACACCCGATAGTTGTGGGGCATATCAGTGTACCCCACAAATATTCCAACCTCTGCGGTTGGATCCAACTTCTTTCTGGCATCCTTCGTCACATGCATGTAGATAGGAGAACCAAAAATCCACAAATGTAAAATGTTTGGCCTCTTGCCAAAATAATCCTCCTCCGGTGTACTCATGCCAAGAATCTTGTGAGGAAAATGGTTCTGCACATATACTGCTGTATTGCATGCCTCATCGCACAAGTGAAGGGGTAGGCCCTGATCATGCAACATCGCCCGTGCAGCACCCACAATAGTTCTATTCTTCCGCTCAGCCACCCCGTTCTGCTGTGGGTTATGGGGTGCGATGAGCTCTCTCTGAATCCCTTCTGCGCTGCAAAAGTCCTTGAATTCAGCCGAGATGAATGCACCACCATTGTCGCTCCTAAGAGCCTTCACCTTCTTCCATGATTCCTTCTCAACCAGTGCTTTGAACTCATAGAACTTAGAGTATGTCTCGCTCTTCTTCTGCATGAAGAAGATCCAGCACTTTCGAGAGAAATCATCAACAAAGATCACGTAGTACTTGTGCTTTGTTGTCGAAGCTACTGAGAAAGGACCACACACGTTTGTGTGAACTCTCTAAAGGATCGTCGTGGCGCGACTATCCTTCTCGTGAAAGGTGGCTTTCACAAACTTCCCTAAAGTACACCCCTTGCACTGATCTAACTGCGCAAGGGTGCCCTTAGGAAGCCCAGTACAAATATGCTGCAGGATCTTTAAAGATCCATGGTGAAGGTGGCCCAATCTCCTGTGCCACAGTTCGCCCTCATCATCCCGGCTCACCACTTCTCCCGCTTTGCATGCCATTGCTGCGCCGCCATCTACTTGCAACTGATAAAGGTTCTTGACTCGAACCCCTATCTTCCGGGTCTCTCCAGTTGTCTTACTGTGCAGGAAAGCCTTTCCTTCGCTGAAGACCACATCATACCCCTTCTCTTCCAACATCGCCACAGAGATCAGATTCTTCATCAATCCTGGAACATGCAATACTTCCTTCAATACGAAGGGTTTACCAGACTCCCTTTCAAAGGAAATGGTACCGATACCGGTCGCACTGTATCTACCATCATCGCCCATCTCGATGTGCACTCCAAGATCTTTCTCCTCCAGATATGAAAACAGATCTCGATCTCCAGTCATGTGAAATGACGCACCACTGTCCAAGAACCATACTGATCCCATCACACTTGAAACCAAGCATGCGATCAGTGAAAAATCCAGTTCAAATTGAGAAGCCAATGCCTCTCCCGCTGCAGATCCAGCAGCCTTCTTATTTTTCTTCTTCTGCGGACAATTTGTGGCATAGTGTCCGTGCTGGTGACAATGAAAACACTTCACCTTGGACATGTCTTGCTTCTCGCCTTTCGCACCAGACTGAGAAGCCTTCTTGCTCTTCCCCTTCTTTTCTTTGGCAGCCAAAGCGCAATTTTCTTCATCAGATACCTTTGATGAAGATCCGTCCCTGGTAGTCCTCCTTATCTCCTCTTACATGAGATCCGCCCAAAGTCGCTCCCATCCCGGCAACTTCTCCCGACCATTTACAGAGTCCTGATAGGAATGCCAAGCCTTCAGAAGACCAAGGAGAGCCAGGTCCACCAAGTCCTCTTCATCGACAGTCACCCCCACACTTCCCAGCTCATCTCTGCATTGAGTGAACTTTGTGAGGTATTTGGCGATACTGTCGCCTTTCTCCATCTTAATGTTTCTGAGTTTATCTTTGAGCGCCAACTTCCTTTGGTCACTCTTGCTCTGGAACAGATCTGTTAACGCTTTCCACATTAAATATGGAGAAGCTTTTCCATGCAGGCTGGATACAATGTGATCCTTTACGCCCTCCAACAGAATCCTTCGACATTTTGCTTGTTTCTTTTGCCATGCTTCGACAACAGCAGCATCAGTAGAAGTAGGCTTTGGAATCTCTTTCTCCATGAATTCCAACAGCCCATTATCATCTAATACAGCCTCCATGTGGTCTTTCCATGCAACATAATTCGAACTGCCTTCCAAGGCATATTCTAGTCGCAATCCGTTGAAAGACATTTTCGCCGCAGCACCAAGAACACAAATCTGCAAATTCGAATTCCAGGAGCTGATAACTCAACCGCTTCCGATCTACACTTGAGAACAAATTATTTCCAAATCAGAGCTTGACTACATGGGCATTTACCATACCTTTCACTTTCTGAAGAAAGATGAATCCGGAGGCTACCTGGCCCGAGTGCAGACTCTGTCCGAGGAAATAATTGCAATCACCGTAATAGATCTTTGACGATTAATTTAGCTCTGATACCATGTATAAATTTGCTGAATAATGAATATTTATTCACCAATATTAACCTGATCATACACAAATTTTATTTTCTGCATAACACATAATCTCTTCTACAAATTAATCATCACATGCGGAAAATAAAACAAGCGGTAGAACATCAATTCGCACACATAGAACGCAGCATGTATGGGGAAAGCTTATAGCTGAAAACCCCCATCTATATGTATCATATAAATGGATGAGAACATGTAACTTTACACAATACAATACTCCTCACAAGTACTCAGTACTGTCTCCAAAATCTACACACAAAACTAGCTCAGTTTTGAACAAGTCGCGGGTTCAAAACTCCTCCACTAGCTGCCTGCCTCTACTGCGCAATCCAAAGTGTGAATGTAGCTGAACCAAGTTTTAATTCACCTTGATTGAACAGCGCAATCATCATTGGCATACTCATCCCACTAATTGTGCAAATCTCATGCACAACTAATGTACAACTGATGTCGATCTCACCCTTTCATCTACCTCTTCCACTGGTCTTTCACTAAACTGTCCATGCACTGAGTTAACTGATGTGTTCTTTAGTTGAATAATGAGTTAATAATTAGTGAATTAAATAATATTTAATTCACCCAACTCATCTCTAGTGTAATCGCCAGTTAAACTGATCACAACTAGTTCAACTAGTCTCAACCGCATCAACTCCTCAATCAACTCCACCGAACTCCGCCACTTGAGCTCTAACAGAATTCAACCATGCATTAGCTCACCAAACCCATGGGAATAGCATAAATCCTCATGTCAGCTGCATGCCCCACCTCCGGGGGTCAAACTGAAGTGCTCCAAGAGAGTAAACTAAAGTTTAGAGTCCAAATATTATTAAGGGTAAATAATATTCGACTGTTCTATTTTTAGACAGGCAGTCTAAAAATAGACTTCGACCTATATGTCTAAAATTAGAGGTCCATCTATTTTTACCAACATGACTAATCCTCCAAGAATAGCATACTGCAACTCCCAGTCCATGATCCATATGTCTAAAAATAGACATAGTCTAAAAATAGACTTTGCGCCAAAAATAGCCTGCGGGCCCACCTAGTGAAGGCGACTTCATTTCACTAGGCTCCATCATCTTGCTGCATTTTCAACAAATTTTGAAAATAAAACTTTTGGGAGAGTTTCAAGTCCTTTTGACCTTGTGTTGACCAAAGTCAACGCTGGTCAAAGTTTGCTGCAGAAACCCTAGACCGAAATCAGAAATGTATTGCTGCTTGGAATTTCCCACATGTGGAGAGGAGAGCCACCAAGGTCATCGAACCAATCAAATGAGGAGAGAGAAATGTGTGTGGATAAGATGAGTGAAAATGTCCTCCAATGTTTACCAATATATATCCATCAATGAGGGTGTTTAACACAACTGCTGGGGCACAAAACCTTAAGGTCGGTGTGCACATATCTTGAAAAAATTAAAAATAAATGTTTTTCTCATCGGATCAAGATGATTTTAGATCGATCTTGCACCTCTTCGAAAGAGGAGTCCAATAAAAATATTGGTATCTTCATCTGAGCATCACAACATGGAGTTTGGACCTAGTTGTCCAAAATTAACAGTATCTCAATACATGTTTGGCCGCAATCCAATGTGCATGAAGGGGATCAATCATGAATTGACTAAATGTGTTAACTACATAACATATATCTGGACGGGTGTTCATGAGGAACATCAGGGCCCCAATCAGCTGTCTATACTTGGATGGATTTTCCATATCAGGTCCAGAGGTTTTTCCACACAACTTCTTGAAATTCATCTCCATCGGAGTAGTCATGGATTTGCACTCAGTCATACCAAACCTTTCCAGCAGCTTAATTACATACTTTCCTTGTGAGAGAAAAATATCGCCAAGTCTTTTCCACACCTTAAGGCCGAAAAATTAGTGCATGAGATTGAATTCTTTCATCTCAAATTCAGAGGCTAACTTCCTCTTACATTTAATCATCAATTGTTCACTTCCTATTAATATGAATAGATCGTCAACATATAGAAAAAAATTCAGTGGAAAACCTTGGAAAACCTTAAAATATAGGTTGGGATCAACATTTCTTCTTGTGAAACCCAATTTCATTAAATAGATGTCAATGCGAACATACCAAGCTCGAGGAGCTTGCTTCAATCCATACAATGCTTTCTTCAACCTGCAAACATGCATTCTGTGATATTCCACTTCAAATCCCTATGGTTGTTCAACATACACCTCTTCATGTAACATACCATGGAGGAAAGTGGTATTTACATCCA